>APFE030209145.1:0-24009 GCA_000404065.3 Pinus taeda
ACAGGTTTTGGCCATTTGTTTGGTCTCACCCCGGGGTGAGACCATTTTGGAGGACTGCTCGGAATTTTGAAAACTTGGCATTTTTGGAAAGGGCATGCAAAGAGAAAAATTACCAATACTTGGGAGAAGCATGATTTTGAGATTTGAGCCTCCAAAAGCTCAAAATACATCAAAAAAATGACTTTCTGCCCACTTTTTGAGTTGCAGAAAGTGACCTTGGGAGAAATGGTTTTTGATGGGGCAAAACAACTCCAAATTCAGAAATTCCACTTGGGATGGATAGTAGACAGACCAAGCTTTCCAATGAGCCATCTTGCACCTGATTTGGACCCGTGGAACCCACTCAAAAGTTGCTGAAAAGGGGCGTGACCATTTGAACAGGGGGCGCGACCATTCGAGCCAGCTTTGCCAGAATTGACCTTTTTTGTCAAAAAACACTGTTTTGACTATGGTTGACCATTTTTACTTGTAGATGATGGATAAATGTAATATTTTCATGGCACTTTGATAGATTTTATCTCTCTTTACCCTTCTAGAAGCTTCCTTGATGTAAAAAGTGAATAATTAATGCATGAATCGGTTAGCTAAGTAATAGAGGCAAGTTGTTGGACTGCCTATTATCTAGTGCTTCATTTAGAATTAGTTCAAACTGCTCCTAGGAAGCTGAGCTCGACCCCTAGAGGTGGGGAAAGGAGTTAGATGGTCTATATTATGCTCTCTCTTTCTCATTTTCATGGTTGGACTCTTGTGGGAGAAAGCTTTATTGTATATTGTACATCTATCTCTGCAATTTAAGAAAAGGAAGGCCAGGGTTTTGCAGACATCCTTGTGGATTCTTGTGGATTGTTGTGTTGATGGTGTGTTCTCTACATGTTCTTGTAAGTTTGTTTATGTATTCCACATCTCTCTTTTGCTTCTATTTGGACAGATGAAGTGGTAAAGTTTGAATACATGCTTTGACATGCTCAGCTTTTTAGTTTGTTCAAAATTTATGTTTTCTGCTATCTAGAGAGGATTCAAATGGTTGTTTGCCCTCTTTAGCTCCTTCTCTATCATCCCTGATCATCCATCTCAGATTAAGGCATCAACGCTCACTCCTACCTTGCCCCAAAGATCCCCCTGCAAAAACTGTGCTCAATTCCCGCACCCTGAATTGCACTCCCTCCAATTGCCACCAAAAAACCAAAAATCTTTAAATCAACCCCCCTTATCAATTTACTAGCCTAAAATCTTTATTCCTAATTGGTCAGCTTATCATATTGAAAGATCTACCGAATCTGACCCGAGAGAGCCTTCTCATACCTCGTAGGGCTAGCTACGAGGTGAAATGGTTTGATGTTGCCTTGAAGGTTTGCCTTTCTCAGCCTGAGGTGAAATCTCAAGCGCTAACACCTTCCATTAGGACCTTTTCGACCCTCAAAATCCTTCTATCGCACCTTATTTCCATTAGAACTCTTTATAATGGAAATGCTTCACAAACATACATAAATCACCCCTTTTTCCACCTATCACAATCAATTCAACGCATACCATAAGGCACTGGACCCAATGACATTATTAACAATATTATATATATTTTGGGTCCAGAGGCCCATCGCATATCACAATCGGCAGTTCTATGGCATGAACATAAAGCGCCCAATCTGATATGGCGGACTCGTCGATCCTATTAAACATAATATATATATTATCAAGTCCACCCCCACCCCATCACAAATTGCTACCAGTGGAGTTTAGTGCTCATGCATAAGCTGCGACACCATATGGCAGACTTGACGATGGTTATAGATCCGGTACATAATTTTTGAAGTCCGCCTTAGGGTCCGACCGTGGGTTTCCCCATGTATTCCCTTGTATTGCAGTAATATGTTGTGGGTGGGGTTTTCAAAGGGGAAAGCTTATGTTGTAGATTCGAAGGGATTATTAAAAGCGGCTCATAAGATTTGAAGTCTAGATGTATGGCCCAACCATAGGGTTTTCTGTGTTTTCCTGTATCAAGTCCCTCCACCATTGATCTATCCTTCGTGGATCCAACGATCCATGTGGATTTCGGGTGAATGAGTTGCTCTCGGAATACTCTCCCGAAAAGCGGTATCCTCTTTCCTCCTAGCTACTACGTGTCGCTTGAAATGTGGAATTGGAGGCCTTCCTTGCAATACCGGTTACCACTTAGACCCCCTCCGAAATACCACTTGGGGTACAAGAAACCACTGCCTCCCTATGCCGTGGATCTTTTGATTTTTGATGGATTTACTCTTAAACACTAGTCGCTCTGCTCTTCGCTGAAGCAATGTGTCACCTAGAATATTTCAAGTCTAGGTTTCAGATTCAGTTATGTGTAATGTAATGGTTTTTAGTATAAATCAGATTTTCGCTTGCAGGACTTAATCAATGCATGGGTTAAAAACCAGAGGGTGATTCTTTCACGCTTGTTCCTTTTGATGTTATAAATGCTTACTGAAGGAAAGATCTGTGTTTTTTTAAGAATTTTTATCATATTTACATAATCATAATTGATATGAATTATTTTTGCAGGCAAATTTGAGCAAACCCAGTAACGGATAAATGCAAGTTATATCAAGATGACACCTCTGCACCACCAGTGTCGATATTGCAAAACACACTCTGCAATAGGGAATACGAACCACCATAGTGCATAATGGAGGCACTCCCTCAATTCAGTAGAATAACTCATGACAGTGTTGATCCGTCAAGATGTCATCACTTCTAGATACATCACAAAACATGCCAAATGTGGGATGATGAGCATAGCATCTTTAGTTTCCTTCAGGAAATGATAGAGAATAATAGCCACTCCATAAAGGTGCAAAGAAATGATACACAGCCTTTCTTTGTTCCAAAGGTGTCCATTCATTCCCCCCAGAAGTAGAACGCTCCACCAAAGGTGATCTCAACGTGTCAGCAGTTTCAACGACCATTCTCATATGTATATGCTGATTTGTGTAATGAAAAGGGGGAAATAAAAAGTCATGGAAGACTGAGGGTCATTCTCTGATGCATAAGTATTACCTCCAGATAGGAGAGTGGGGCTTTTAGTTTGGAGAGAAAAACTTTGATTTATTGTGAATAAAGAAATTTGTTTGGTTCAAGAAGGAGCCTGTTGTTTCAGATTTATTTCCCTTTTCTCTAATATGTTTAGAATCAGTGTGTTGTTGCTGGTATAAAGGAAAATGTGATTTGCTTTGTGCACATTAATAACTAACAGTTCATGGTTATTCTTGGTTATTTGAATGTTATTCAATAGCATTGATAATTCATGAAAGGTTGCTGATTCTAGACTTTGTTAAACATCACTCGCAAGTGTTATTTGTATGGAAAGGAATGTATATTCCTGTATAAATAATTGGATTGCGATTAGGATTTAATACAACCTTGTTCTTATTTGGACGAATAATTGATTCATCTAGACTTGGGATTCATATATGATGTTTAACATCCTTTTGTTTTTCCCCTGCAGGATAGATTAGGATAGTTAGGACTAGATTAGAGTAGTTAGAAGTAGTGTAGGTAGGACTTGATACACATAGGTTAGCTATTTTTTTGTTGATTTAATTGAAGTCTTCCCCCAAGAAGCAATATTTCAACACATATAGCAGTTTACGGGATCCTCTAAAACCCATTGGAGCTAGCCATCCCAAACACAAGTAGATGTAATTGAGGTCTATGATCGAGTTAGTTCCCCTTGTTGATATAGCGAAAATTCGCCATGTCAACAAACTGGCACTAGAAGGAGGGTCTGAACCGGTGTCCACAGCTTTTTATGATTTCATCTATAAATGTCACGCATGGACTTGAAAATATTAATGCATGGATCATGAAGGTCGAAAAGACCCTTCCTCCCATTTCGAAAAGCCTCATTTCAAAGTAGAGACACTGTGGGAGTATCCTGTCACTCAGGAAAAACTAGTCAGAATATTTACTTGGGCTTACACTCATTCCCTCTCTCAACTCCCCTTCTTTCTCTTTACCTCTGACAACTAAAATAAAGTCAAGGATCTGTTCCATAAACAAAGATACATCTATTGGCACTATGACACATGTTTGGTTCTATGACACAGGTGTTGTCTTTGATGGAAACTCACTCAGATGACAGATCACAGAATGAAGGAAAAGGAGGTATACATAGGTTCCCCTTGACCAAACTGCATATACACGCAAGTTCGCAGACCAAAAGGCGCATATGCGTATACACGCACTTTCACGCAAGGAAAAGTGCATACATGTTGGAAAACTTGGTTTTGGTCTGTGGTATTTGGTCCTTGGTATTTTGACCCATGGTATTGGTCCAAGGTATCTTGTTCGAAGTGTTGACCCTAGGTATTTGGTCCAAGGTATCGATTCTAAGTGGTTTTGGACCATGGTATTGAGTAAGGCCTAAGACTATAAGAGGAGGAGATCATTAGGCAAATGTACTCAAGTAATTGAATATCTAATGAAGATCAAGATCTAGAATATTGGACATTGGGTTATGGTGCATAGCTGGATCTGAATGAAGGAAGAACTTGAGCACTTGAAGAAGGATAAGTTCTATTGATGGGTCAAGATCTTAAGGCTTGAAGAGAAGTATCTTTATGTGGTTTTGATCTTTTATCTAAATAATTGGCACATGTCGTAATCTGTAAATTTGATGATCTGGGTATAACTGATGTTTGAATAGTTGTAAAGGTTAAATCATATTTTATAGATCTGTAAACAGGTTCATTATAGCAAGGGTGTGTATACACACTGGTTCGACATTTCAAAATAGCGTATACGCATGTTTGTCTTGAGGAAAGTGCGTATGCATGTAGGTTCGACACATTGAAGTAGCGTACACCTCATAAAACATGTTTTAACTACTTTTGTTTGCTATTGTAGTGTTCTGGGTTCTGGCTTGGGTTTTGGTTACTATTACTGTGTTTTGGTTACAACATTCAGAAAAGTGATTGTTTGATTCAGTTTTGGTTGGTGCAAAGGAGATTGGTTGATGCAAATATATTTGATGTTTAACTGATGTTGTTGAAGGATCCAATCTGAAAATTTATGAAACATAGTCCCCGGAAGAAAAGAGAAGGTTGTAGCCATTTTTAGGTCAGCACCTACGTACTAGTACATCAACTAGTACAAGAGCTAGGGGGTTGTAGCTCCCTTCCAGGAGAAGCTAGAGAATGAGAGAAGGTTGTATCCTTCTGCAGATCGAAGCCTACGTATTGGTATAAGATTGCACTAGTACAGAAATATTGTAAAAAGAATTTTCTTATTAAAAGAAGATAGAGATGAATTGTAGCAGGTGGTTTTCATCCACATTGGGTTTCCACCTTATATCTTGTGTTCTTGTGTGTGATTGTCTACTCTATTTTTACTATACCTGGTTACTGTTATATGGTTCTGATACACAAATTAAAGATCAGCATCTGATGAATTAACTAAATTATAAGTCTGCAGGATATACGTTAGTTTCCTTAACTACATTTGCATATATATGCAAGTTTCATTAAATAAAGTAGTGTATGCAAATCTAATTGTGAAAAGAAATATTATTGGCTTGCTAATACTAATTCACCCCCCCTAGTATTATTTCCAACAATTGGAATCAGAGTAGGTCCTTTAGAAGAAGCTTGATCACTTGAAGGGAGATCTATCATCATGAGTAACTACGAAAGGGAGGCATCCATTAGACCACCAATCTTTGATGGGAGCAACTTCGCCTATTGGAAGGTAAGAACCACAACCTATCTTCAATCTCTTGGAACAGATGTTTGGGAAATCGTGGAAGGAGGATACACATTTCCATTAGCAATTCCTACAAATACGGTAGGTAAAAAGCAGTATGAAACAAATTCCAAGGCTGTCAATACTCTATTGGGGAGTCTGTCACAATCATAATTTGTCAAGGTTATGCAGCTCAAAACCACCAAAGAAATATGGGACAAGATCATTCTAAGCTATGAAGGAGACGATCAGGTAAAACGTGAAAAACTACAGTCTCTCAGAATTCAATATGAAACTCTTAGAATGCACAATTATGAAAGTATAGTTAATTACTTCTTACATATAGATGAGATTTTTAATCACATGAAAAACTTGGGTGAAGAGATAAAAGAAGTTACATTAGTTGAAAAGGTTTTAAGATCCTTGTCTTCTAAGTTTGAATCAAAAGTTTCTGCCATAGAAGAAAAGCAGGATCTTCAAAGTATTACTATGTGACAGTTGCACAGAATCCTAACTGCTTTCGAAATGAGAAAAGGGGGTCCATCAGATATGAGAGAAGCCACATTCAAAGCTTCAGGAAGAGGAGAACTCAATGAATCATGACACACATCAGAAGGAGAGGAAGAATTAAACTTTTTCAAGAACCTTCAACAGGGTTCTGGAAGATTCAGAGGCAAACTACGTTTCAAATGTTTTGCTTGTGGAAGAGTTGGTCATTATGCTACCAAATTTCCTCACAAAGGTAAGCTTGATAAAGGTAAGGAATCAGCAAAATGGAATAGAAAACAAAGTGTAAATAATAAGAGCTACTATATGCACGAAGATAGTGATGGTTTATCAAATAGTGATGAACATGAAAATAGTAATCATTATAGACTTCTGATGGCTTTTGAAGATGATGATTTCTTGGATGCTTTAGATGAAGATGGTCTTTATGAAGAAATTTCTAAACTTAAAATTTGTTTAGAAGAAAAGAATATGATTATAGATACTCTGACATTCCAACTTGCTGAAAGGGAAAAACACAATGAAAAATTAGAATGTGAAATTGTGGGTCTAAGAAAAGATATTGAGAAAACAAAAGCTCTCAATCTCAAATTTGCTAAAGGATTAGAAACTTTACATGAAATTATCAAAGTGCAATGTTCTACCCTAATACAGACAGATCTTGGATATACTGAAGAAGCATCTCAAACACAGAAGTTGTCAACCTCCAAAAGCTATCTTGATACAACAAGGAGAAGTGAACAGTTTGACAATCGTCAACAAAGGCATAAAGCAGATCACCATGTAAATCGGGTTCAATCTACTTCAAGGATGAACAGAAGCTACAACCAACCACAGGTAAATCATACTCAATCTATTTCAAGAATGAATCACCAAGATAGTAGATTCAATAATCACAGGAACTACTTTAATGGCCAATGTTTTTCATGTCATAACTTTGGACACAAAGCTGCTCAATGTGTTGCTTACAAGACCATCATGACTAGAGAAGCACGAAATCAAAGGAATGTGACAAGGATCATGAAAATTACCTACAATAACTTTTCTCCTCTTGAAAATGAAATAGAATTCTCTATCTGTAATAACTTTGGTCATGAAGATTCTGAATACAGGAGCAAGTTTCAGCAAACATCTCAGAAGGAGAAAACTTCATTGGGTCCCAAAACATGGAGAAAGAAAGAACCACAAACAGAAAGATGTGGTATAGCCTTGTATGTAGAAAGATAAGAAAATCAGTGGTATATTGACAGTGGATGCTCGAAACACATGACAGGTGATAAAGAAAAACTTCAGTCATATAGTGCCTTAGAAAAGGAAAAGAAGGTCTCATTTGGAAATGACACTCCCGCTGTCATAAAAGGTAAAGGTTATTTTCTCTTAAAAGAAAAGGTGAAAGTGGGGAATGTTATGTATGTTGATGGTCTTAACCATAACCTATTGAGTGTCAGTCAAATGCGTGATCAAGGAAATGAAATAGTATTTTGATCAAATGGATGTGTTGTTCGTGAGCATAATATAGGAGAAACAATGATCAAAGGCATAAGAACTCCAAATAATTTATACATACTCAAGGGAGGATAACAACAATGCTATCTAAGCAAAAATGATGAACACTAGCTATGACAAAGAAGATTGGGGCATCTAAGCTTCCCTCAAATAAGGAAAGCATGCAAATTCTAGGCTGTTCACAATCTTCCTGACATCAAAATTCCAAAAAATACAATATGCAAATAATGTCAATTTGGTAAACAAACTTGAGCACATTTCCCAGAAAAGGAAGGATCAGCTAGCAAGCCTCTTGAACTTGTTCATACTAATTTATGCAGTCCTTCAAGGAAAAAGTCACCTCGTGGAGAAGAATACTTTATATTGTTCATTGACGATTTTTCCAAAATGTGTTGGATAGGGCTTCTAAAGCACAAAGATGAAGCATTTGAAAACTTCAAAGCCTTCAAAGATTTGGTTGAAAATGAATCAGATTGCAAAATCAAATGTCTCATATCTAATCGAGGAGGGGAATTTACCTCAGATGGATTCTTCAACTTTTGTGAAGAACATGGAATAAGGAGAGAATTTTCCACCGCAAGGACTCCTCATCAAAATGGAGTGGTAGAAAGGATGAACAGAAATGTTCAACAAATGGCTCGTGCCATGCTAGATGAGTCTGGAACTCCTGCAACCTTATGGGGTGAAGCTGCATTTGTTACCATCAATATTCTCAACAAAACAAATGTTCGAGCAAATAACAATCAAACTCCGCATGAACTTTGGTATGGTAAGACTCCTATTGTAAAATACTTCAAAGTTTTTGGAAGAAAATGTTACGTCAAAAGGACTGATGAAAAACTTGGCAAGTTTGAACCTAGAGCAGATGAAGGCATTCTCCTTGGTTACTCTTCCTGAAGTAAACGATACAAGTGTTATAATAAAAGACTAGGGAAAATTGTTGAAAGTATTGATGTTGTGGTTGATGAAGTAAGCTAAAATCCAAAGCAGGTAAAAACCAAAGAGTATGAAGAAGATGAGGATTATCCTTCCACATCAAATCAGACTAATTCTGAAGAAGAAATCAATGAAGCACCAGAAGAACAGATAACGGTAGAAGAAAAGACTCCATCCACGTATGTTCAGAAAAATCATCCAGAGACTCAAATTTTGGGGCAGAAAGAGGCAGGTGTGCAGACAAGAAGAACTATTACAAAAGCTTCAAGCTATCTAGCATTGCTTTCCTCCATCGAACCGCAAAATGTACATGAAGCATGCAAAGATGAATGTTGGGTCAAGGCCATGAATGAAGAGCTTGAGCAAATTGAAAAGAATAATACTTGGGAATTAGTTCATAGACCTTATGATAAGAATATCATTGGAACCAAATGGATATTCAAAAACAAGTTGAATGAAAATGGAGAAGTTATTAGAAACAAGGCTAGACTTGTTTGTAAAGGATATGCTCAACAAGAAGGTATAGATTTTGAAGAAACTTTTGCACTTGTTGCTAGAATTGAAGCCATAAGAATGTTCCTTTCTCTTTCTAGCTTTCAGAACTTCAAAGTATACCAAATGGAAGTAAAATCTGCCTTTCTTAATGAAGACTTAGAAGAAGAATTATATATTGAGCAACCAAATGGATTCATCCTTGGAAATGATCCAAAACTTGTATGCAGACTCAAAAAGGCTCTCTATGGTCTAAAACAAGCTCGAAGGGCTTGGTATTACCATCTTGAAAAATACCTCCATCAATAAGGTTTCACAAAAGGATCAGCTGATAGCAATCTATATACAAAGATTGACAGTGATAAATTGCTAATACTTGTTGTGTATGTTGATGATATCATTTTTGGTATCAATGAAGAAGCCATGAGTCAAAACTTTGCTTTGGTCATGCAGAAATAATTTGAAATGTCCTTGCTTGGTGAACTCACATATTTTCTTGGTCTACAAGTCCAACAACATAAAGATGGTATTTTTCTATCACAAACCAAGTATCTCAAGCAGATCTTGAAAAAATATGGCATGGAAGATTCGATACCAGTATGTACACCTATGGTAACAGGATGCAGTCTTAGTTCAAATGATGAATCAGTAGCAGTACATCAACCAACCTACAGATCCATTATTGGCAGTCTGCTTTATCTAATAGGTACCTGACTAGGCATCATGCATGTAGTGGGGATAGTTGGAAGATTCCAAGAAAATCCAAAGGAATCGCACCTTCAGGCAGTCAAAAGGATTTTCAAATATTTTCAAGGGACACAAAACTTTGGTTTATGGTATCCTAGGGATACAGATCTTACACTTCATGCATATACAAATGCAGATTGGGTAGGAAGTGTGGATGACAGAAAAAGCACTAGTGATGGTGCATTTTATATGGGGTCCAGATTAGTATCTTGGATCAGTAAGAATCAAAGTTCAATTGCAGTATCTACAGCTGAAGCAGACTATGTGGCTGTTGTATCTTGTTGCACACAACTCCTTTGGATGATGCAAACATTGCAAGAAATTCAGATCACATGTACTCTACCCATCTCCATTCTATGTGATAATACAAGTGCAATCAATATTTCAAAGAATCCAGTCATGCATTCCAAGACCAAGCACATACCTATCAAATATCATTTTCTCCATGAACAAGTGCTTGAACAAAAGGTCAAATTGGAGTATGTTTCCTCCAAAGAGTAGGTTGCTGATATACTCCCCAAACCATTGCCCAGAGAGACATTTGAATATCTCAGATAGAATCTGGGAGTAATTGATGCATCATCTTGCTATTGAAATCTATCTAGTTCAGAGAAAAGTGGTTGTACGCGATTTTCATGAAGCGTATCCACATACATACGTAGGTTTCTATGGATACAGTCATGTATATGTTGGTTTAAAGAAAAACAGTGGGCCAAACTCAGGATGAAAAGAGTTTGATATGGATCTGACAGTGATCATCTGGCTCAGGTTTAGGGGGAGCATGTAGTTCTAATAATTCATTGTTGGCATTATCTTAAAAGACCTTGGTACAATTTCACAGTTGTTTTTGATTTAGGTGGAACAGGTGCAGAGGGAGATCATGGTTACTAGTCTGGATGGTGATTGATAGATGCTGTTGATGATAGTTGCCGATGACTATCATAGTCTTGTTTTAGATATTTTGTCTCTATGTCATGTTTATCTTTTATTATCAAGGTCATGTAACAACCTATTTTGTTTCCCCACTATGCCTGGGATGGATGATGTAATTTTCTTTCTTTATCATGTATAAACTTTTGGTATATCCCTACTTGTTTGGGTGGATGAGTCAATCTTGGTATATCCCTACTTGGAAGATGGATGTATGTATGAGTCTTTGGTGATAGGAAGGTCATTTATGATGTATAGAGTCATGTTCTTCTTGTGGAACATTTTTTTGCAGACCTTGCTTACAGTCAGGGGGAGCATGAACAACACACTTCATCATATCAGAGAATTCAGAATGTACTCAGGGGGAGCATAACCCTTTGCCCTTGATGACAAAGGGGGAGAATGACTTGGGGTTGCCATCAAGTCCAAAGGGGAATATTATTGGCATTATGACACAGGTTTGGTGTTATGAAATAGGTGTTGTCCTTGATGGAAACCCACTTAGATGATAGATCACAGTTCAAGATCACATAATGAAGGAAAAAGAGGTATATGCAGGTTCCCCTTGACCAAACTGCGTATACATGCGGGTTCATAGAACAAAAGGCACGCATGCGTATACACGCACTTTCACACAAGGAAAAACACATACATGTTGGAAAACTTGGTTTTGGTCTGTGGTATTTGGTCCTTGGTATTTTGACCCATGGTATTGGTTCAAGGTATCTTGTCCAAAGTGTTGACCCCAAGTATTTGGTCCAAGGTATTGATTCTAAGTGGTTTTGGACCATGGTATTGAGTAAGCCTTAATACTATAAAAGGAGGCGGAGATCATTAGGCAAATGTACTCAAGTAATTGAATATCTAATGAAGAGCAAGATCTAGAATACTGGTCATTGGGTTATGGGGCATAGCTGGATCTGAATCAAGGAAGAACCTGAGCACTTGAAGAAGGATAAGTTCTATTGATGGGTCAAGATCTTAAGGCTTGAAGAGAAGTATCTTTATGTGGTTTTGATCTTTTATCTGAATAATTGGCACATGTCGTAATCTATAAATCTGTTGATCTGGGTATAATTGACGTCTGAATAGTTGTAAAGGTTAAATCATCTTTTACAGATCTATACGCAGTTTCATTACAGCGAGGGCGCATATACACACTGGTTCGACATTTCAAAACATCTTATACGCTGGCTTGTCTTGAGGAAAGTGCGTATGCGTGTAGGTTCGACACATTGAAGTAGCGTACAACTCATAAAATATGTTTTAGCTACTTCTGTTTGCTATTGCAGTGTTATGGGTTCTGGCTTGGGTTTTGGTTACTGTTATTGTGTTCTGGTTACGACATTCAAAAAAGTGATTGTTTGATTCAGTTTTGGTTGGTGCAAAGGATATTGGTTGATGCAGATATATTTGATGTTCAATTGATGTTATTGAAGGATCTAGTCTGAAAATTTATGAAACGTGGTCCCTGGAAGAAAAGTGAAGGTTGTAGCCTTTTGTAGGTCAGCACCTACATACTAGTACATTAGCTAGTACAAGAGCTAGGGGGTTGTAGCTCCTTTCCAGGAGAAGTTGGAGAGCAAGAGAAGGTTGTAGCCTTCTACAGGTAGAAGCCTGCATAATGGTATAAGACTACACCAGTACAAAGATATTGTAAAAATAAGTTTCTTATTAAAAGAAGATAGAGACGAATTGTAGTAGGTGGTTTTCACCCACATTAGGTTTCCACCTTATATCTTGTGTTCTTGTGTGTGATTTTCTGCTCTGTTTATACTATACCTGGTTACTGTTATATAGTTCTGATGCACAGATTAAAGATCAACATCTGATGAATTAACTAAATTATAAGTCTGCAGGATATACGCTAGTTTCCTTAACTAAAGTTGTGTATATATGCAAGTTTCATTAACTGAAGTAGCGTATGCAAATTTGATTGTGAAAATAAATATTATTGACTTGCTAATACTGATTCACCCCCCACCCCTCTCAATATTATTTACAACAACATTTGTAGCCCCATCTCTTGAAGATATTGTGCTTGAATCCTCGCAAAGTATCGACACTCCCTAGGAAGAAATTCCTGAAGATCCACTCTCTAAAGGTAATCCTTGGCCCAATTTGGGAATTCTTAATGAAGAAAGCTTTGAAGAAGCCTTCTACCAGAACATCCCTATCCGCGATATGGCTAATATTTCTCAACCGGGTGGGAACCAACTCCCACCTCCTCTCAAAGCACTTCCTCCTTGGCTCGCTCAGGACACCGTAGCGGTACCTGGGCAGCAACATCCCTTACCCAAGAATGAAGAAATATTACTGCCTAAATTCGACCCTAAGCAGGGAGACACTGCTGATAACCATATTCACACTTTCTTCCTGGCCGTACGCATGCTGGGGGTAGCTGATGAAGATATGTATGTCGCCTATTCCCTTTTACCTTGATTGGTGCAGCTTCTACATTGTACTTTAGCTTGAGAACAGGATCAATCACCTCGTGGGCTGCCTTTCAATAGGCCATTTTAGACAAGTATGGTGATGAAAAAACCCCTGCGGCCTTAGTTCTAGAACTATCCCATTTGAAAGTGGAAACCAAACAAAAGGTCAAAGATTTTAACATCCAGTTCAACACCCTGTTTTATAGAATCCTGGATAACACTAGACCTACTAAGGAGGTGCTCATGGAATTCTACATCACTTCTCTCCCTGTCCCTACTACGATGTGGGTCAAAAGGAGTAGCGCACAAACCTTACAGGGTGTTATCGATGAAGTAGTAAAAGTTGAGAATAAAATGATTAGTCTCACAACATGCCATCATACAACGAGAGAAAAGAAAGCCTCTCAATCATCCAAGAAGAATAATGGAAATGATAACAAAGAGGCTAAGGGTAAATAAAGGGACACCATAGATGTGGAAGGTTTGCATCGAATCATTGAGAAGTTGACAAACATAGTCATTGATATGAAAAGGAATTTTGGAGAGAGTACAAGCGGGAGTGGAGGAGAGTATAACAACAAAAATTCTTTGAAACCTTTCTATTGTAAGAAGGCAGAAGGTGGTCATGGTCCATTTGCACTGCCTGCTCCACCAAATGAAGGTAATTTAAATACAGAAGATATGTCTCTTATCGGATTGCTCCTTAACCAAGAAGAACCTATAGTTGATTTAGAGCCAGAACAAGAAAATGAGGAAGAATACCAAGTAGCAAAGCCCTTGGAGGAAGAATCTCAAATCAATGTACTGTAGGATTTCTACACGAATGAGAACGATGATGATGAAGGAGATATCATGGAAAAAATCCACACTAATGAAATCCATACACGAAGTAAAGGGCCACATGTGGGTGTGATAAATCCTATAGACAATACAAAGAAATATGTTCTCCCTTTGAAGGCGTCAGCTTCCAAGGTTCCTGCTGAGGGGAATAAACCTAGTGGTGGTTCCAAGAGTATGCCAGTTGTGAACTATCCTCAGAAAGAAAATGCACCTCCAAATGCAACAAAGGTGACTCACAATGGTAAAGTCCCACCTAAAAACATCAAAACTGGTATGTTTACTCTACCCTACCCTATTTGTAATATTGATTACAACATTGTGGATGATCTTAAGAAATATCGAGCTAATATCACATATTTTGACATGTTAAAGTTAATGCAACAAGAGATCTGCTCTTAAAAGCTATGAATGAATGGAATTGCAAATCTCCCACCATTCCGAGCAGCCAAACCCAGAAGTCAGTCTCCAGACCTGTTAGTACTCCCAGTACAACCCAAAAGCCAGCAACCATGAAAGCCACCCTATCAAAAATGAATCGAAACCCCCAAGATGTCAGTGCAGCCATGATAGGAAGGAAATCAAAATCCATGACTCCCCCTTTCCTTATCACATTTGAAATCTTCAACATGAATGTACACAATTGCTTGGTAGACTCAGGTTCCTCATCCACTGTGATGCCTTACCCTGTTGCTAAAATACTTCATGCGATACTTGAGAAAACTGGAACTCGAATCATGCAATTAGATAGGACAAATGTAAAGGTAATTGGGGAATTGAAAGATGTATTGATTCAGATGACTACTAAACCACAGTACACACAAGCCATTGATATAGTTGTAGTTGACATACTCGAGGCTTATGGAATGTTGCTTAGTAGGGACTGGTTAGCAAAATTGAATGGATACTTCTCAACTGATTGGTCCCATCTCTTGCTACCTTAGAAGGGAAAAGGTGATATGCTGAGATTTGATCGAGAAAGATACATGAAGTATGTAGTGATGGAGCTAAACGGTCTCACTGAATCTATAATGTTTACCAACTCTATCCTTGGGAATTATAGTTTCAATTTTTGTGCCACAGAAAACTATTTTAGATAATTCCATGCAGAAACAATTGAAGAAATTGCAATAAACACACAATTGGAATCTCTCCCCTGTAATCCAATTGATGAACCACCTTGTAATATAGTAGACGATAGAACTAGTTTCATAGGTAGCAATTCAATTGATGTAACACTATACTCTATATTTTGGACACTCTATTTTGATGGCTCTAACTGCCTTGAAGGTGCAGGGGCTGGGAGCGTTCTCATTGATCCACAAGGGAACCAACATCTGATGGCCAACCAGTTGGAGTTCACATGCACCAAAAACACGACAAAATACAAAGGCTTGTTGCAGGGTTTGAGAAGGGAAATTGATATGAAGGTAAAAAATCTTAAAGTTTTTGGTGACTCGCAGATAATTGTGGACCAGGTAAGGAAGAGGATACACTGCAATTCGCCACACCTGGTAAGGTACCAGAATGAGGTATGCAACTTAATTGACAGTTTTTATTATTTTAATATCACATACATACCTCAAGGACAAAACCAAGATGTCAATCTGATGGCTGGTATGGCTGCAAAACTCTGCAAAACTTTTGCATGATTTTAGATTAAAGAAGAATAAATGTTATGTTGAATTGATTTTCAGACCAACCATGCCTGATAACATCTCAAATTGGTAGGTGTTCAAAGATGACGAGAAAATCCTTGAGTTCTTACACTACGAGAAGACATTCAAGAATGCAATCTTTGATGAAAAAGAGCACGACAGGCTTATAAACGAGAGGGAAGATGAGAAAAAGGATTAGTCCCATATGTTTCACAAGTCAGTTGTCAAGATGGAGCACTTGTATGACTTGCATGATAAATTCAAAAGGTCGACCAATTGCAAAATGCATAGCCCATCCATGAAGTACGAATCGATTAACCTTGGAACCAAAGAGGACCCAAAAACTGTTAATTTGGGCTTGGGGTGCTCTCCACAAGAAAAGGTTGCATTTGTCAATCTATTTAAAGAATAAAAGGATGTCTTTTCATGGACATATGGAGACCTAAAAACCTTTGATACCAGCGTTATGCAGCATGTAATTCCTTTGGAAAAGGAGGCTAAGCCCTACCAACAAAAGCTTCGCAAGATGCATCCAAGCCTAGAACCATTCGTGAAGAAAGAATTAAACAAATGTTGGATGCTAAAATCATTTTCCCAGTCAAACACACCTGCTTGGTAGCCAATCTCATGCCAATGAGAAATAAAAATGGAGACACCAGGTTGTGTATCAATTTTAGAAACTTGAACAAAGCATCGCAAAAGGATAACTATCCTATCCCTTTTATGGAACACATCCTTTAGTGCATTTCTGGGTCTGAAATGTTGTCCCTATTAGATGGGTTTTCAGGATATAATCAAGTGTTGGTATCTAATGGGAATCATCTGAAGACAACCTTCAACACTAAATGGGGCACTTACACATATTGTAAAGTGCCTTTTGGACTTATTAATGCGGGTGCCACATTAAGAGAGCCATGGACATAGCTTTCTAAGGATTGATCAACAGATCAATAGTAGTATACATGGATGACATTACCATGTATTCATATCGCAAAAGGGATCATATTTATCACCTAAAACAAATTTTCGAAAGATGCTAAAGGTATGGAATATCGTTGAATCCCAAGAAGAGCGTCTTCACAGTCACAGAAGGGAAACTATTGGGTCACATCCTCTCTAAAGAAGGGATTGTTATTGATCCTGAAAGAATAGAGACCATCATGAGAATACAACCCCCTGCTAATAAAATGGCAATGCAATATTTCTTCGGGAAAATAATTTTCGTTAGGAAATTTATCTCAGGTTTCATGGAAATAGTGTGCCCCATGCAGCTAATGATGAAGAAAGACGTGGTGTATAAGTGGAGTGATGAAGCTAAGAAAGAATTTCAGCAAATTAAAGAGGCCATCGCAGAAGCCCCTGCATTGGTTAGTCTCGATTTCAACAAGGAATTCCTCTTGTACACTTTCACTTCTGATGTTTCATATGTTGCAATCCTCACCCAAAACAATGATGAGGGAAACAAAGTCCCCATTTACTATATGAACTCTAATCTCTAGGGAGAAGAACTGAACTACCCAGATGTGGAGAAACAAGGCTTCACAATTTTAAGGCCATAAAACATTTCTGCCCTTATTTATTAAAGATCAGGACTAAAGTGATAGTTCCCCATCCTGCTGTAAGAGCCCTCTTTGTGTAGAAAGAAATGGGTGAAAGGAAAGGAAATTGGATAACGAAACTTCAAGAATACAACCTCGAGATTAATTCGGCAAAGATAGTTTGAGGGCAGGGACTGTGTGAGCTCGCGACAGAAGCATTGATAGAGAAAGTAGGGGCATCCGAAGAACCAGAAGCACAAAACTTACAGAATGTACAAGTGGAATTTAGGGAGGAGCCCCTATGGATTAATGAAGCGCTGATGTGTGAGTGAGAAACGTCAAAAGCCCTTTTGGATCTTGAGTCATGGTATTATGACATCTGCTTCTATCTTACACGGGGGTCATGTCTTGAACACATTGATGCATCACAATGGAGAACGCTCAGATTTAAATCTAATCAGTATCATTTGGCCAATAACACAATATACAGAAAAAAACCATGACGGAATTTGGTTGAGGTGTTTGGAAAAGGATGATGCCTACCATGTCTTGAAAGAAATGCATGACGGCCGAGCAGGTGGTCACTATGGTGGAGAGACCACTGCTCACAAAATATTAAGAGTCAAATATTATTGGCCCACAATGTTTAGAGACTTGCATGCCTATGCTCGGAAATGCAAGGTATGTCAAACTTCCACAGGACGAGAAATAAGGCCAGTCGTTCCCCTCATGCCCATTATGATTTATCACCCATTCCAGCAATGGGGCCTGGATGTCATAGGCGAGATCACTCCAAACTCTTCACAATAGCATAAGTATATACTCACAGCGACCGAATACTTCACCATATGGACCGAAGCCATCCCGCTTTGGAAGGTGAATGAAGATGAGGTAATATCATTTATTGAGAAATTCATTATCAATAGGTATGGCATTCCTGATGCTCTCATATTTGATAATGCTTCTTACTTTTCATCACTGAATTTAACTGAATTCTCTATTGATAAATCAATTCACATAAGGTATGCATCGAACTATTACCCCCAGGGAAATGGAGTTACAAAGTCTTCAAACAAGAACCTCATACGCATAATCAGTAAATTTGTCACTGACAACTAGAGGGACTAACACAACGCTCTAACAAATTTCATTTGGGCTGATAGGGTCACCCCAAAAGTGGCCTTAGGAAACTCCCCATACTTCCTCATCTATGGACAGGAAGCCATATTTCCTCCAAACATTACCCTTCCCTCTTTACAGCTCTCCCAAGATTCAAGAGGAACCCCTTTAGCCTTGCTTCAAGAAAGGATCAACCAATTGGTGAGGTTGGAGGAATTGAGAGATAAAGCCAGAAATAAATTCAGAAATCACCAAATGATTGTGAAGAGGTGGTTTGATCGCCATCTAGCAAGAGATAAATATTACCAAGTAGCAGAGTTAGTCCTGAAATGGGACAATTTGAATGAGCCAAAAGGTAAACACATGAAATTCCAACACTTATGGCTGGGCCCATTCCAAGTTGTGGAAAAAATTGGTCAAGGAACTTACAGGTTGAAAAATTTACAGGGAGAAACTGAAAAACTACTTGTTCATGGCCAACATCTGAAGATATACTTCCAATATCCACCACATGGTGGTTACCTCCTGAATAGGTTAGGATTCATTTTATTTTTGTTATTGGTTTAGTTATGTTTCGTCTTTTCCTATATTGTTTTTCTAAAAAGTTTATTTTCCTTCTGTTTTGAATTGTGATCCATTTTTAGCTGACTGATTTCGGTCCTCTAGTCTCGTTTTTACTTTTCAGATTGCCCTCATTCGCCACCTTCAACTTTTGCCTCCTTCATTAATCTGCTGATGAGTCTGCTAATCCTAAATCCATCATTACCTTGCAAATCAAACAAATTTTCAATGAGCCCATGAGAACTGGAAAATCAGAGGTGGAATTCAAACTGAAACCACTCACTAGCATCTGTTGGGAACTAGGCAAGATCTATTGATAACTTGGATACGTGGAGCATGTAGGGGCATCTTTATAAAATGAAAAATGTGTACCTACAATTAGACTGGCATGGAGGAACGCTACATTTTAAATAAGTCCTATTGGTACCATTTCATTGTCATCCTTTTCTTCTAGAAATCCATCATTTACCTATCATTTTCTCCCATATACCCCTCATAGTCCATTGAAATTTATTAATCAAAGCATTATAGTTGTTATTTTACATTAAATTTAATTTGTGAATTTTTATGTTAAAAATTAGAAATTTTCAACAAAATTACACGATGTCATGACTTCCTGTAATTAGTTTATGTTGTGACACGTGGCATGGCAGGAAATTCAAAACAGAGGATAGGAACATGATCTAGGATGTACATACATGGTGAAAGATCTATTCAACAACGAATCTAAAGCTCCTGGATACATGGTCAATGCTGGTCAAACCCAACCCTTTTGGTCACAAAAGCAGCAAAAAGCCAAAGTTACCTAAACTGATTTCGTTTTGTTTTGGAAATCAGTTAAGATTAGAAAAAAACAAAAATCACCTTTTTTATTGTAAAAGCAGAAACATCTGCATGATAATGTATGTACATTCAATTATAGACTGGAGGGAAAGTTAGTGAATAGGGGATAATAGAGAAGCAGATTAAAAAGACTGCGTATTGTATTTTCCAGAATGTTGTTCTTGTGTATTGTTTCCAAAACGTTGTTATTGCATGTAATTTTATTTCCAGAACTTAATTACAGGCATCGTTTCACCATTACAATTTCCTAAGTGTGCCATTGAAGCGTGGACAAGCCCTATGTGGAGATTGGTATACTTTTGTTTTCATTTCCATAGCGTTTTCAAATCTGAATAATGTTCGATGTTATTTTCTTGCCTGTGAGTTTATTGATTCCATTAGAAGTTCTTGCAAGTATTATTGTATGATTCATGGTGATAGCTTGAAAATTCGATTTCTAGATTATTGAACAAGATCTTGTAAAAGATTTAATCGACCATTGAATTTCGAAGTATCTCTGTGGACTCCGTTTTCATGCATTTGAGTTTTAGTGTGCTTAAAAGAGTTTTTGGTTTTCATGAATTCTTAGTGTGTTAGTTGGAAAGAGCTTTTGTGAATGATATCCTTGTAAGAGGGTTGAAAACTCAGACTAGTAACATGTTGTTTCTTTAGAACGGTTAATTAAATTAGATGATCTGAGTGTTAAAGTGTGAAAGGAAACATATTTCAATCTCCTGTAAAGGAGTGTTGTAGACTGTCACAATAGACACTTAGTTAGGTAGATGAGATCCTTTTAGGTCTATAGACTTTAGACACGTGCCTCTAAGTTTACCTACCTTGGTTGACATTAAATTTAGTCTAATCTAGTACCTTAGATTGGCCACTACATTTTGGCGCCGTTGCCAGGGAGGCGCAGTTAGAGGATTTCTAAAAACAAAAAAAATAAACAAAAATAGATTTGATTTTAATTCGTCATTTTAGAAGTCATGTTTTCTTATGCCTAGATTTAGAGATAATAAAGGTAGATTCATAAAAACCCCCCATCCAAAAACTAACCTACCACCAGGAGCAGACCCTTTAGGAAAAATTGAACACACAACACCAACTGAGAAAGTCACCACACAAAAATTAGAGGATAAACACAAATTAGGGCAAAGACTTACACTTATTGAGAGACAAATCCTATTGGCACACGAATCACAGAAGAAACATCTCCCTTAATCCTCTACAAAAAGAGAAAGTAGTAAAATAACTCAACAATCTCTAGAACAACTTCTCTTTAGAACAAGTGACACTGAACAAGAAATTAAATCACCAGAGGAATCTATCAAAATGGCCGAGAAAGGAGGAGGATCAACAAGAAGACCCACTCTTGAACAACAACAAGATCAAAGAGAGGAGGAAGAGTCAACCTTTAAATTTCCTATTCAAGAACTAGGAGACAATCATGATGAGGAAATAAAAATGAAAAACATACCTCCTCCTGTGTTACCAAACTTTTATGGCATGGTTTCAAAAGATCCAGATTCATTCTTGTTTGAGTTTGACATTGTATGTCGAACATATGGTTACACAGATGATTTCCATAGGCTTAGACTCTTCCCAGCAACATTAAAAGCATCAGCACTAAGATGGTTCATGGGACTTGGTGAACATGCAATAACTAATTGGGATGGCATGAGAAGAATATTCCTAAATAAATACCAACCTTATTGTAGATCGAAATATTCTAAAGATGATATCTTTAGGATGAATCAACAAGAGGATGAAAATTTAGAGGAGTACTTGGAATGATTTTCTTACAATTTACAAAAATCAAAACATCGATCCATGACTCTTGATTTTATTCGAACAATATTTTTGAAGGGAATT
Organism: Pinus taeda; assembly: GCA_000404065.3. Lineage (NCBI taxonomy): Eukaryota > Viridiplantae > Streptophyta > Pinopsida > Pinales > Pinaceae > Pinus > Pinus taeda. The sequence continues at coordinate 21,673 of APFE030209145.1, forward strand.
CGAGAGGAATACTTAGATGATCTTAATTTGATGGGAAAAGGTGATATTTCCACCTTACTTTCAAACGAAAATGCTGATTATGTGAAAGTATTTAGGAGCAAGCCAAAATTGGAAAAAGACCATATCATCCAAAGCCACAAAATATGCTTCAGCAAGTGTCACAAGAGCTGAAATAGGAAATTTGTTAGAAGAATTCAAAACAGATCTATTAAGTACCTTAGGAACTCAAATTGACACTCTCAAAGCCAAGAAAAGACAAGAAGAGGAAGATAAAATAATGGCTATCTTTTGTCCAAAATGCCAGAAGAAACATGCCTTAAAAGACTGCCCATTAGAAAACATTCAATTTTGTGCCTTTTGTACTGAAAATCATGATATATTTCATTGCTCTAAAGTCAAGATTTTGAAGAATTGTAATGTGGCAGCCAACACAGATATGGAGAATGTGTATTTCATGGGTGCAAAGAGACCATGGCAACCAAGACCTCCACCTCAAGGTATGTTTCCAAACCAGAATTTGCAATTTCTTGCACAAGATCAGATGTATGCTCAAAATTCGTGGAATGTACCCATGCCATGGCAACACCAAAATTACCCACAACAACAATGGAGACCATCTCAGCAATACTCTCAACAATATCAACCATATCCTCAACCATACCAATCATATTCACAGCCATATCAATAGTATCATCAGCCATATTCGCAATATCCTCAAACATATCAGCAATATCCTCAGCAACAAGTTGTTTATCAAGCCAGACACACTCAACAAGCATTGCCTACTCCTCCACCAATAAATCCACCACAATTACAACTTCCATCTAACCAACAACCTCCTAGACCTACTCAGATTCCTGCTCAACCTGTACCAAATCCAAATAACAGAGTAGAGAGACCAGCTTATAATGTAGATGAGGGACCATCATATCCCACATTACCTTTGCAAAATATCAATTTAAGGTCTGGTAAGGTACTTCAAAAAGAATCTCCAATAGCTGATAAACAAGAAGAAAACGAAGAAAATGAAAATGAAACTCCAACTCAAAGGAAACAAAATGATGACATCAAAAATAAACAAATGCAACTGTTGCATCCACCACCTTTTCCAGACAGATTGGTCCAAACAAAACTTCCCATGTCTATACCAAAGTTTGATGTTTTAGATGAGCTAAAGAATGTCTATATAAAAATTCCACTACTACAAGCCATAAAAGACATTCCCATATATACTAAAGCCATCAAAGAATTGTGCCTCAAGAAGCCTACCAGGAAAAGAGTTGATCCACAAACTATTCATGTTATTAAAGACATTTAGCTAGCCTATGACAAACACCATTTCAATGGAAAAGTATGGTTTGATCCTGGTAAATTCCCAGAGTATACAATAATTAACAAACATACTATTCCAACACCTAATTGACCTTGGGGCTGCAATAAAATGTGAATGACTCTTGAAAACAATGGAAAACACTACAACTCACAACTTTGCAACATAGCACAACAATTGTTTCTAGAACTCGTTGATAGGTCTAAAGTGATTCCTGAAGGGATTTTGGAGGACATAATTGTTTCACTGGACTCTTGGGAGTATCCAATGGACTTTTTAGTTCTTCAGCCAAAATCCAATTTAGGAGGACATCCTATCATCCTTGGTAGACCATGGTTAGCAACTGCTGATGCATTCATAGGATGTAGATCGAGTAATATGATCATTTCACGAGGAACTAAAAGAAAACAACTCACTCTCTACCCATCAGCACAATCACCAGTAGTAGCACACAGTTTATGACTTGATGATAAATACAATGATAAGGAAGAAGTTCAATCTGTTTTCAGCATCAGCCAAATCTATGATTTTCAAGAACATAATAATGATGATTTGGTAAAATTGTTCCTTTCTCAACCTGATATTTCCGAAGAATTAAGAAATGACCAATACCATGCTGCAGATGAACTTTTGGCACAAAATTTTCAGGAAACATGCACCATTCATTCCTTGCAAACAACATTTTAGAACATTTTTCCCATTCAATCTATCACAAACACACATAGCAAGACCATAGAGGTTAGTCCAGGAAAAACTTTGAATATTGGCACTCACCTAGACTCATCTCAGGAGGAAAAATTGATTCAATTATTGAGAAAATATCAGAAATCATTGCCTTGGGACTACACCGATATGCACGGGATTCACCCTGAAACATGCACTCACCATATTTATACGGATAGTAATATCAAACCAGTGAGGCAACCGCAAAGAAGAATGAATCCCATGCTTCAGGATATTGTTAGAGATGAATTACAAAAACTGTTGAAAGTCAATTTTATCTATCC
>APFE030209162.1:0-186570 GCA_000404065.3 Pinus taeda
GCATCAACATCAATGATATCCATGTCCTGACCTCCTGAAGGACCCTCATCAAACATGGGCCTCTTGCCCCTATCCTGGATCTGTACCTGTGCTGAAGAAGAAGGCGAGACCCCTTCCACATTTTGTGGAGATAATACTCGTTGTACTGATGAAGTCAACGAGACCCCTTCCACCTCGGGTGGAGATAATACTCGTCTTGCAGATGAAAATAAGGCCCTGTGGCCTCGCTGGTATGTCACATATGGAGGAGCACTTATATGCTCAGTCTCAGGAATGTCTGGCTAGTGTGAAGGTGCTCCCTCATCATGAATTATCTCGAGAGTCAATTGTAGCACTGAAAAGTAATCACGGGAGATGAAATCCTCCCAAGTAATGCCCTGCTATGCCAACTGATGCATCACTATGATTTTGAACAATGCATAATGATATATGCTCCTATGCTGATGTACTGGGCTCTTCCTTTGTACTAAAGGCACCATCCTCTCTATGTTGCGACACATGAAAAACAGAATGTTCATCATACATACCCTTGTGAAATGCATCAACAAACGGACATGGTACGCATAGAGACGCGAGAATCTGCCCTCGCAACTGAAATATCGAATGATGAGTTTCATCAATGGTGCAAACTCATATTTCAGGAATCTGAAAGGAAAGGTTGCGCTCAAGTGTCTCATATACCCAAGTTTGATATATGGCTCATAGTAGAATCTGTCTAGCAGCTGGCGTTTGCTCCATTCCTCCCCTACATTTGGTATCCCGTTGGCCTGAGCAATAGTCTCGGGTGACAAGGTGAAATTCAGTCCGGCAAGGTTTACATTACCATCCTGTAAATGTAGAACAAATAAATGGACTAGTTCCCGATGATGCTGAGTTTGTCAGATCATCTCACATTATTGGAAACATGATTGGCACCGAAAACAATCCATTGCAAGTGGGCAAGCTTGCAATTGAGCCAAAGAAGTAGGCTCCTCCCTAACATGCTAACCACTTTTGCCACCTTTGTGATACCTCCGTGGCACATTTGGCACATTTACCTCCGGTGTAGAATCACTATCATACTCCTTCTCATATATTGACTCGGTCTCTGACATGTCTTTAGAAACAAGATAGTTGGAATATATATATGTTGATGTATAACTGTGTGCAAAATTGATTGTAAACTGTTTCTTTTGCTCTAAAAACGTTGTGACCAAGGGGACACAAATGTACAAGAGAATATTAGGAAAGGGAAAACATTAGGGAAATGGGAAACATGGAAATAAAACAAGGAATATAGAGAAGGGAAGGGACATGGAAATCTTGGATTTTTAGGGTTTTGGGATGAGGTAGGGTTAATGTGTTTTGTAATAGAAGTGAGGGACTAGGATTTGAGAAGTATAGTGTAGGCTTTATGAGGGAATTATTGGGGAAAAATAATGGTGAATATGGGGAATGGGAAACAAAAGGAAATGGGAAAAAATGATAACCTTGATAACATTTAGTTTTTGAAACCCTACAACAGTTTTTGCATTCAAACCTTACAGCAATTTCATGGACAAAGGAGGGTTTTCCACTTGGTTTTCTAGGGCAAACATATCATAGATCCATTATATTAACTGTTCAAAAACCAAGAATAAGTCATGGATATGAGCCTACCTGCAAATTTGTGCTGAGAGGAGGCGTTTTGGTGTTTTTCCGAACCAATTTTGGGCTTAAACCCCAGTGCGCCGCGCGCCTCACCCAACACGCCACGCGCCTCTGATGCGCCGCGCACATGCAATTTTCCACTGCGCTTTGGTGCCTGATGCGCTGCGCACCCTAGAAATGCTCCAACATGCATGCAAATTCACAAAATCTCTTTGGAATGGTGCTCTTCACTCTTGGTATGTGGAATGGGTTGAAAATGATGTGAAATATCTTCATATAGACTCCCTTTTGATTTTTTCTTGGTCCATAACCCATTTTCTTATGTTTTGTCGTTGACACTTTTTAAGATTAATAGCTTTCTGACCTTTTTGGTTTCCTCCTTGAATGTGGTTGAAATAATGATTTTCTTTGATAATTTTTTGCAGGGATAGCTGTGATATGCTCTGGCAAAGGAGACCAAGGTTGCGCTTGGACGTTTCAAGAATTGAAATTTTTTAAAATTTTTACAAAAATGAGATGACGACTTATCTTCAAAACAGAGTTTTGAAGAGAATTCATACTTTATCTGTACAATGATGAAAATTATTGAAGTGACTATCTATCAAAGACATCCCTCTGCCCTGTTGGTATTTTTGGACTTTGCAAAACAAAATGACCCAACCCTAGACCTAAGACCTAAAATTTTGAAAAAATGACCTTTGAAGCTTTATGAAAATACTTGAACCAGTAGTGCCAAGCATGAGGGGAATGAGTGACACAAACCATTCCGTCAGAGTTAAGGTATGCCTAACGAAATGCAATTGATCAAAACTGATGGGACACCTAAACATGAAATGCAGAAAGAGCTTTGATCTCTGACGGAGGGATAACTAGACCGACTCTAACATTGCCTCCAATGGGGATGGTAGCTCCTTGGAGATGCCAAGAACCGTAGATATCTGTAAGAGCTAGACAGTGCCTTCATCCATTGGGCGATGGAGTCATTATTCCAACACAAAATCTTGGCAATTGGACTGAAAAACCAAAAACCGCTTTGACCAAACTAGACTCGAAACTAAAAGATTGAGACAACTGACTTGACAAACTTAAACTAACTAACCTCCATTTTCAGAATTATAGCCTTCACTGCGGGCCCCAGACTGAAGATGATAAGTTAGTCTACATGTGCAATAGAACAAAAGTAAAATGATATGTATAATGATGATGAAATGAGCAGAAAATACTCAGAAGTAGTATCTCTTTAACAGTCGACCATTAATCGGCCCTCCAGGACATTCATCTCCATTCATTTCTTTGAGAAGGAAAGCGTTTTGGCCACGATATGCTGCAATCTTGTAAGAACCCTTCCATAAATTTTCAAATTTTCTGTGCTTTCCCTTGTCTTCATGTCGAGCATCCCACCTCAAAACTACCTCATCTAGCTAAAATGTGTCTGCTTTTGCCTTCCAGTCATAAATCTTTTTGATGTGCTCCTGCAACTTGCAAGTGCTTTGAAATACCTCCTCTCGTTTCTGCTGTAAATGGATCATTTGATTAATCCTTCTCTGCATAGGATCTTCCTCACTACCGGCTTCCTGCAGCAATTTGACTACCGGGACAGCAAGCGAAGTAGGAAAAACCGTGTCTGTCCCGTACACCAGCTCGAAAGGAGACATGCCAATAGACTTTTTCTGACTCACCCTATCAGCCCATAGTGCATTTACTAACTTCTTGTGCCATCCCTTTTTATTGATTTCCAGCAATTGCTTAATGATATTAACCAAAGATTTATTAGATGACTCCGCCAATCTATTTCCCTGAGGATGGTATGTGGTTGAATGTCCCAAGCTAATATTGTACTTATAACAAAACTCAATCATCCTTTTTGACTTAAATGTCGCTGCATTATCTGTGATTAACTTACTTGGACATCCAAAACGTGACAAAATATTGGTTTCAAGAAAAGAAATAATTACCGCATCCATAGCTTGTCGAGTAGGAATCGCTTCAATCCATTTTGTGAAGTAGTCTGTGGTTGTCAATATCCATCGATGCTGTCCTGATGATGTCGGATGAATTTCCCCGATGAAATCCAATCCCCACTGCTGAAAATGCGCACTAACTTCAATTGGGTTGAGAGGCAAAGGCTGTAGTTTCTGCTTCCCTTCAAAAATTTGGCATTCGTGACAATTTTTAACAGCTTTATATACATTTGAAAATAATGAAGGCCAATAATAACCTGCCCTTAGAATATTATTTGCTGTAGTTTTCCAAAACAGATGGCCTCCACAGTGCCCTCTATGAAATTCTTCCACAACTCTTTTGGCTTCCTCCTCTACCAAACAATTCAATAACATTCCACTAGGGTCTTTCCAAAACAATGTTGAATCTAGTATGCAGAATTTTGCAGCTTTCAATTTCAATGTTCTACTCTTATTTCTAGGCATTCCAGGAGGTGAAGACAAATGCTGAAGTACATATAAAATGTTAGCATACCAAGGAGAGGAAAGAAACATTTCAGATACCTGAACTGAGGAATTCTCCTCATCTTCATCGGACATGGCAGCAATCAAATTTATGTCTAGAACTTGCAAATTCTTTTAAGCCATTAACTTAGCGAGTCCTTGACCTTTGATCAGATTGGTTGGTTTAATCTCCACATCATACTCTAACAACGCAGCAATCCATTTACCCCGCCTGCCTTCTAGATCTGCATGTACTAAAATATCTTTAACTGCTACATTAGGAACATAAGCTATAATATGGGAATGCAATATATACACACGGAAATCTTTCAAGGCCTTTACAAGCACAAGTGCTTGCTTCTCAATGATGTTATATTTCAATGCTCCATCTCTTATAATCTGACTGAAAAAAGCAATGGGCTTCTCAACTCCTTCCCTCTTCTGCATTAATACAGCTGTCAAAGTGTGCTCAGAAGCAAATGAGAACAAAATAAAATCTTGTGTGTAGTCTGGGCTGATTAAAATAGGAGCTGAAGAAAGAGCTAACTTCACTAAATTGAATGATTTTACTGTCTGTTCGGTCCATTTTAACTGACTGTCCTTTTTCAGCATGCTCGTGATTTCTCTAAGGTGCTCCGCTAGATTTGGAATAAAGCGACGCAGAAAATTCAGTTTACCATTAAAGACTGTATTTCTTTCTTGTTCCGAGGCTGTTCAATTTGCTGAATGGCTTCAACACGTGCAGGGTCAACATGGATGCCATCTTTAGATATGATGTGGCCAAGAAGCTTGCCCTCATCCATGGCAAAAAGAATCTTTTTCGGATTCAGCGAAATGCCATATTTTCTGCACTTTTGGAAGACAATTTTCAAATGATACAAATGTTCTTCATCAGAATTTGAAAACACAGTTAAATCATCAAGATAAACAACTAAAAATACATCTTTCTCATTGGCGAAATCCATGTCCATTGCACGCTAAAAGGTGGCTCCTGCATTTTTCAAACCAAACGACATCTTTGCATAATGAAACGTTCCCCATGGAGTGGTGAACGCTGTCTTGTCACGATCATCTTCATGCACTAGAATTTGATTGTATCCTGAATAGTCGTCAAGTAGTGACATCCTTGATGCTCCAACTACTCGCTGCAATATATGGTCCATTTTGGGCAGCGGAATTGTCTTTTAAGGACACCTTATTCAAATTTTTGAAGTCAATACATAAACGGATCTCACTTGTTTTCTTTCTTACGGGCACCAAGTTTGATATCCAATCTGAAAATCGGATAGGCACAATGATTCCCGACTTGTACAATCTGTTTACCTCTTTTTCAATTGATGGCAGCAGCTTCGGATTGATTCTCCTCAACTTTTGACGAAAAGGCTTCTGATTTGACTTAATGGGAATAGTATGTTGAATGATATTTGTGTCATATGTTTTTAAATCTGAGTAATCCCATGCAAAAACATCAGTAAATAAAGATAGCAACTTCATATATTCTGCTTTTACCTTTGGTGACAATGACTTTGATAGCTTTACCATCTTAGGATTCTCAGCTGTCCCAATGTTTACCTCTTCAACACCTTTTTCAGTTGGTCTCAATGTCGGTTTGTGGGCCACATCATCTTGGTCAAACAGCTCCTCCAAAGGAATCAATCCCTTAGGAATAATGTTATCTTTTAGTTGCAACACTTCCATTTGATTTACTTGGATATTATCACTACCATCATCATGTTCTGTATCTATGGAGGTATATTTGAACTTACCCTTATTTTGCAGAAACTGATTAATCTCTTCATCATCTTGAAAGACTTGCCAACGTTGCTGATTGTCTGGAACGGTGGGACGGTGTTTCACATGAATCTCAAACTTGTTGCTAGAATTCATTGGAATTTTTAAATTGCTTGCTGCCTTAGCAAGTCCATCAACAACACCATTTTGTATGTGAGACACACATGTCAAGGTATGATCAGAAAGTAACTTCAAAATATCTAAGACTGCATTTCGGTAAGCTCTCATGCGATGATGCTTGGCCTGAAACTCACCCTTCACTTGCTTTATCACCAACTCTGAATCACCATAGACTGCAACCTTCTTCGCATTTAGCTTTCTAAGAATCTTAAGGCTAGCAATGAGAGCCTCATATTCCGCTTCATTATTAGAACAATCAAATGCTAGCTTGTAGGAACACACTCTCACCTTGCTTGGAACCTTATCCGTAGCGGAAAATGGACTGCGAATCCAAACACCAATTCCAGCTCCATCACTACCGACTACGCCATCAAAATCCATGGTCCAAGGACTATCTTCATCATCCTCTAAATGCTGAAATTGCACCGGCTCTGATTTTTCTATTTGCTACCCATTTTCTTTAGCTGATTGCTCTAGAATAGTTTGCTTTTCTCTTCTTTCTTTTTGCAGAACTTCTCTAAAATTCTCGGTGATCTCTGGTATATCTTCCACCTGAACTAACTAACTACCTAGGTCATTAAAACTATCAGCAAGCAACATAAAAGACTCTAAATATGTATGTACATAATTTACAGGATGATTGATTGGCTTCTCTTTGTTGGTTATCATGTATTTCATCTTTTACTCTCGATATAACTTTCTCATTTGACCAAAAACTGGAATTGTTGCATAAGGGAAATCCAACTATAGTGTACCTTTCAATTTTGCTCCCCAAGATCTCAAAAGGAGCATTCCAAATCGTGGAGGAATGTCCGCTACAATCACATCCATCAAGACATTCTTCGCTGGAATTTGGTCTAAGCTAACAACCAAATCTTTGATGAGCCCGATACATCTCACACGAATGGAATCAAATGAATACAAATCATGATATTTCCTTGTAATGTCTAGCCCCGGCTTCTCCATGATCGCCTTTGGCATCAAATTGTGCGAAGAACCCGAATCGAACATAGCATTATGCAAAACATATTCATGCAATCTCAAACTGATATAAAAGGGAGGAACATCACTATCAGGGGACTCACCATCCAATGTTGGCCCAAATATCAATTCTGGCTGATCATCCTCAATGTTCATTGTGTCAAACATGGGATCAAAATTCAGAATTTTGGAGACTTGACCTCGGTAGCTGTTGTTTTTCATGATTTCAGTCAAAGGAATAGATACTTTTAATTTGGAAATTTCATTTTCCAAACTAAATGCTGAAACCTTTTCGACTTCTTTGACCAGAACTTCTTTCTTATCCTTGATTATACTTGCCTGATTTGTCCTTTCTGCTGATGATATCTTGCTAGTTGTGGGATCAATTGTCTCCTTTCCTTTCTTCTGTGGTATCGGTGAATCCGTCTTTGGTGTTGTAGCTTCTTTTCTTTTCTGAATTGGATTGATGGGCACATCTCGGTTTCTCAATGAGTACTCCTTCTGTTGAGTAGAAAAGGCATTTAAATATCCTCTTTGGTAATCATCTAACTCTGCATCATTTGCTAAGATAAAATCTTCATCTTGCTGGGCACCTGAACTTTCTCCATACTCTTCTTCCTCAGTGATGTAAATGGGCAGATCATCAGGAGTAAAGAAGTGATTTTGGTCCCCTACTACATCAGCATCATCATCCGAATCTTGACTCACAAAATTATGCAAAAGAGGAGTCTTAATCTGCTGCTGTGCTTCCGGCTCTTTTGCTCTTTGTTCACGCTGCTTAATTCTCAACTGAGGTTGTTACTAGCCACGGTAATTTGGATTACGAATCTGCGGTTCTGATTTGTCAAGGTTCATTCTTTTGAACATTTTTTCCATCTCATGAAGCCAAGGCAGTTCTGATGTAGATTCTTCCTTTATAGTCACTCTTTTCTCTGCTTTCAACCGTGCTCTCTTATCATTCAGATTTGCCTCAACACTAACGGCGATCTTTTGCATATCTTCTAAAGTAGGCGGATCTCTATCCCGTAATGAATAAGCCATCTCCGGATCAAAACCATCCAGGAATTTAAGAAGAGCTTATTTTCTAGACGGTCTTAAATCATCCGGAATAGCATTATAAACTTTATAAAATCTGATAATGTAGTCTTGGATAGACTCACCATGATTGCGTTTGATATTGTTGTACTCGGCATTGATCTGAAGTGGATCTTTTCTGAGTTCCCAACAATCTAGACACTGTTTATGAAGTTCAGCCAATGTAGATACACTTCTAGCTCCCAAGCCTCTGAACCATTTTCTTACCTCTCCTCCGAATGTTTGCACAAACAATTGCATAGTTACGTCCTCCTCATCAATCTCATGTAAATCACAAAAATCTGCCATTTTGTCTATGTGTTGCTGAGCGGACACACTTTGAGGAGTGCCATCAAAAAGAGGAATCTTACTCTGATAATCTGCGGGCATATCATGCAATTACTGAGGTAAAGCAAGAGATTCGAAACGAGCAGCCATTGCTCTAGGTGGATTTAGTCTAGGGGTTGTTGGTGGAGTGGGTGTAGCTGAAGTATGAGGAGTATGCAGAGGTTTATGCAGAGGAGAAGCAATGTGGGATGAAGGAGGGGAGTTGGCTGCAGATTCTAAATAAGTAATTATAGGTTGCACAGGGATGGTGGGAATGAAAGGCGGTTCAGTAGGAATTCTAGAAGTGGATGCCGTGATAGTAGATCCAATATTTGCAGATACAGCTTCTAGGAAATCAACAAGATTTGCAGCTTGGATGTCGGTCTGAAGGTGCCTCAAGATAAAATTGTCAATTAATTTATTTTGTTTTTCAAATTCAAGAGCTGCAGCAAAATCAGGATTTGGAACTATAGAATCAAGAGCATTTTCAGACTTGGTTTTAAACAATGACAGTTCAAACTTTTCATCAAAAGCAAGTTCTTCAAGATATTCAAAAATTGCAGGACATGAATGGGATTTAATCACGGGAGTCGCCGAGCTTTCTTGACGGAGGATTTTTGGAATCAAGTTTGGATTTTCGTAAATAGGAGGTGGATTCGGATCTGGATTAGCTCTTGTATGTCTTTTTGAAGGCAGTGTGTTTATCAGAAGATCAAAAGGATTGAAATAATTCAACCAATCGATGTCTAGACTCAATCATCCAAAGGTCTAGAACGAACAAGTTTACTGGGGTGATTTGTAAATCAAGTATTCACAAGCGAACTGGAGATCGACTAAAGCAACATTTAGCTACTTCCGCTTATGCATAGCAAGAGCGTTTCAAAAGCTACCTGGCGTGAATTCAGACTCCGTCTAAGACTCATGAAACAAACTCATCAGCAAGAAAATCATTGAGATTTCTTCCCCAGTATGGTTGCCACTATGTTGGCGACTCAAATCTACCTTAGGCTGAAATAAGGTAAAACTCAAGGCTACATCAAACCATGCTCAGCCTCGTAGCTAGCCCTACGAGGACAGGAGAGAGCTCTCTCCGAGTCAATCTTGGCAAAAGGCAATCAATGAGGCTCGAGATGACTAAATTGATGACTAATTTTAGGCTAGGTATGAAGTACAAGGAGTTTGAAATTGAGTTTTTGAAAATTTGTTGAATTCAAGGGAAAGGCAATTTTGGGTGCGGGGATGAGGCACAGTTTTTGCAGAGGTTTGCTTGGGGCAAGATAGGCGATTGTTTTGATGCCTTTAAAGAGATTGAATGGATAGATCTGACTGGTGAGGGGTTAAGGAGAGCAAGAAACTTTCAAGGATTCTCCATAAATAGACGAAAACATGGAAAATTAAACAAACTTAAAGGTAGAGCGTAGCAAATTATAGATTCTACCTTAACACTTCATTTGTTCAATTGTAGAAGGTAAGAGAAGGAAATTGATTCACATAAACAACTTACAAGTACTAAAAGAAGAACACCATCAAATACATAAGGCCACATGAATCCCAAACAGTGCTGCAAAACCCTGGTCTTTCCTTTGCCAAAAATGCAGATAAAATATGTACAATAGTGTATCAAGCTATTCCCAAGAGTCCAACCTTGAAAATGACTAAGAAACTACATAATATAGGCAAGCCAACACATTCCCTTGCCTCTAGGGGTCGAGATCATCATTCTAGGAGTTGTTTCAACCAATTCTAAACAAAGTACTACAATCTAGGCAATCAAAACAACTTGCCTCTATAAGTTGAGAAACCAATTCATTCATTAAATTTTTTCTATTTTGTGAATGAATCATCTAGAATAGGTAAAAGTGAGTCTAAAATAACATAAGGTTTCATTAATTACATCAAGAGGAATGAAAAATCACATCACAAGTCAAAACTGGTCAAACTGGCTTCATTTGCTGAGCTGAGGATGAAAATTGTGCCAAAAAACCCTGTGCGCTGCGCGCTTGAGCCTGTGCGTCGCGCGCCTTTCCAACTTTTTTTGGGGCACTTCCCAGCCTCCAAATGGAGCTCAGGTTGGCTTGTTGTAAAGCCCTAGATGTCTACTTTTCAACCCAAGTGGAATTTTCCAATTTGGTGTCCATTTGACCCTCCAAAAGTGCATTCTCCAAGGAGTACTTCCTGTTGGTGCAAAAGGTGATTTTCATGATGTTTTTGAGCCTTTTGGTCACCCAGAACTTGATGAAATGCTTTGGAAATGGTTGAGCATGTATAATTCATCATGATAAATCCAAAACTACAAGGCATTTGTGATTTTGACCTCCCAATCTTATGGGTTGCGCGCTGCGCACTACGCGTTGAGCCAAAAAACCTGTTTTGCAAGCCAAAAATTTCAAAATGACAAAATTTTCTCTAAATTTACTCAAATTTGGAGTGAAGACCCTCTATCATGTGTTGTGCCTTGCCAATGAAGCCTTGGCCAAAATTTAGAGTGGATCGGGCTTTTTTCGTCGTTTTAGCGCTTTGCTCAAACGCCTCTTCAAGATCTTCATTTTTGCTTTGCAAACATGCATGCGAGACCAATAGTGAGTTTTCATATGACAAAGCATGTCCTTGTCTCTGTTTGCCTTCGCCAAAAACTTCTCCAAATGAGTGTTCACCCAGATGAGCATTGATTCTCGATCAATAGGTGTCAAATCATTGGGTCTCTTTCGGGCCAATTCTCGGTCTTCCCAGATTTTCCGCAGCTCATAAAGTGTATGCTCATCTTCCAGCTGTTTGTTGCGCTGCTCCAAGTAGTTGATCACCCACTTAGCCATCTACAATTTCTTTTGCAGCGACTCATTCTCGGCTCTTTTCTCTCGGATGATCTCCTTTAGCTCCGAGCTAGGAGAGCTAGCATCAACATCAATGATACCCATGTCCTGACCTCCTGAAGGACCCTCATCAAACATGGGTCTCTTGCCCCTATCCTGAATCTGTACCTGTGCTGAAGACGAATGCGAGACCCCTTCCACATGATGTGGAGATAATACTCGTTGTGTTGATGATGTCAATGAGACCCCTTCCACCTCGAGTGGAGATAGTACTCGTCGTGCAGATGCAAATAAGGCCCTGTCGCCTCGCTGATATGTTACATATGCTAGAGCATCGACATGCTCGGTCTCAGGAATGTCAAACTGCTGTGAAGGCCCTCCCTCATCATGAACTATCTCTGGAGGAGGCTGTAGCGTGGAAAATTAATCACGTGAGATGAAATCCTCCCAAGTAATACCCTGTTTTGCCAACTGATGCATCACTATGATTTTGATCAATGCATAATGATATATGCTCCTATGTTGATGTGCTGGGCTCTTCCTTTGTACTAAAAGCACCATCCTCTCTATGTTGCGACACATGAAAAACGGAATGTTCATCATACGTACCCTTGTGAAATGCATCAACAAACGGACATGGTACGCATAGATACGCGAGAGTCTGCCCTTGCAACTGAAATATCGAATGATGATTTTCATCAATGGTGCAAACTCATATTTCAAGAATTTGAAAGGAAAGGCTGCGCTTAAGTTTCTCATATACCCAGGTTTGATATATGGCTCATAGTAGAATCTATCTAGCAGCTAGCGTTTTCTCCATTCCTCCCCTACATTTGGTATCCCGGTGGCCTGAGCAATAGTCTCGGGTGACAAGATGAAATTCACTCCGGCAAGGTTTACATGACCATCCTGTAAATGTAGAACAAATAAACGGACTAGTTCCTGATGATGCTGAGTTTGTGAGATCATCTCACAGTATTGGAAACATGATTGGCGCCGAAAACAATCCATTGCAAGTGGGCAAGCTTGCAATTGAGCCAAAGAATTAGGCTCCTCCCTAACATGCTGACCACTTTTGCCACCTTTGTGATACCTCCATGGCACATTTGGCAAATTTACCCCTGGTGTAGAATCACTATCATACTCCTGCTCATATACTGACTCGGTCTCTGACATGTCTTTAGAAACAAGATAGTTGGAATATATATATATGCTGATGTATAACTGCGTGCAAAATTGACTATAAATTGTTTCTTATGCTCTAAAAATGTTGTGACCAAGGGGACACAAATGTACAAGGGAATATTAGGAAAGGGAAAACATTAGGGAAATGGGGAACATGGAAATAAATCAAGGAATTTAGAGAAGGGAAGGGACATGGAAATCTTGGATTTTTAGGGTTTTGGGATGAGGTAGGGATAATGTGTTTTGTAATACAAGTGAGGGACTAGGATTTGAGAAGTGTAGTGTAGGCTTTATGAGGGAATTATTGGGGAAAAATAATGGTGAATATGGGGAATGGGAAACAAAATGAAATGGGAAAAAATGATAACCTTGATAACAGTGAGGTTTTGAAACCCTACAACAGTTTTTGCATTCAAACCTTACAGCAATTTCATGGACAAAGGAGGGTTTTCCACTTGGTTTTCTAGGGCAAACATATCATAGATCCATTATATTAATCGTTCAAAAACCAAGAATAAGTCATGGATATGAGCCTACCTGCAAATTTGTGCTGAGAGGAGGCGTTTTGGTGTTTTTCCGAACCAAGTTTGGGCTTAAACCCCAGTACGTTGTGCGCCTCACCCAACGCGCCGCGCGCGTGAAATTTTCCACTGCGCTTTGGTGCCTGATGTGCCGCACGCCCTGGAAATGCTCCAAATTGCATGCAAATTTACAAAATCACTTTGGAATGGTGCTCTTCACTCTTGGTATGTGGAATGGGTTGAAAATGATCTGAAATATCTTCATATAGACTCCCTTTTGATTTTTGCTTGGTCCATAACCCATTTTCTTATGTTTTGTCATTGACACTTTTTAAGATTAATAGCTTTCTGACCTTTTTGGTTTCCTCCTTGAATGTGGTTGAAATAATGATTTTCTTTGATAATTTTTTGTAGGGATAGCTGTGATATGCTCTGGCAAAGGAGACCAAGGCTGCGCTTCGACGTTTCAAGAATTGAAATTTTTGAAAATTTTTACAAAAATGAGATGACGACTTATCTTCAAAACAGAGTTTTGAAGAGAAGTCATACTTTATCTGTACAATGATGAAAATTATTGAAGTGACTATCTATCAAAGACATCCCTCTGGCCTGTTGGTCGTTTTGGACTTTGCAAAACAAAATGACCCAACCCTAGACCTAAGACCTAAAATTTTGAAAAAATGACCTTTGAAGCTTTATGAAAAGACCTGAACCAGTAGTGCCAAGCATGAGGGGAATGAGTGACACAAACCATTCCGTCAGAGTTATGGCATGCCTAACGAAATGCAACTGATCAAAACTGATGGGACACCTAAACATGAAATGCAGAAAGAGGTTTTATCTCTGACGAGGGATAACTAGACCGACTCTAACAGGAAGAAGCCCAAGAGATAAAACTGTTGAGATCAATACTGTTAGCCAGCAGCAAACCCAAACCTGAGATCCCTAACTACGATGGCAGTCTATCCGCAGATGTTCTACCGGATTGGGTAAGTGAGTTAGATAAGTATTTTGAAAACGAAAAGATCAGTGAGGACAAAAGAGTTAGATTTGTTGCAACCAAGTTAAAAGGACACGCTACTTTATGGTGGGCTAGTGTCCAAGTGGACAGGAAGAGGATGAACAAGCTACCGATAAAGAAGTGTCCAAGAATGGTGGCAAAACTAAAGGGCAGATTTTTGCCTAAAGACTATTAGGTCGAACTTTATCGACGAGTGCAGAATCTAAGGCAAAAAGGTATGACCGTAAAGGAATACACAGAGGAGTTTTATCATGTAAATTTTCGGCCTGGTTATACTGATGATACTCCAGAGAAGACAACGAGATATGTGAATGGCTTGAGGATGGAAATACTGGATGAGATCAATATTCTCTCTCTACGAAATATAGAAGAAGCCTTTCAGAGTGCTGTAAAGGATAAAGAAAACATTAACAGGAAACAGAACAATAGGAGAGGACGAGGAAATGGCAGAGGATGAGGATAGTCCTACGGTAGAGGGAGAACTACTACTAACAGTGAGGAAGGCAGTGGCTCTAGAGCTTCAGCGACAGCAGAGAATGGAGATAGTACTAGAGGAGGTCGGCCATATCAACGGGGAAGAGGAAATGGTCGCGGAAGAGGGACTAATGTCCATTGCTACAGGTGCCATAAATGGGGGCACAGATCCTTCGAATGCCCGAAAGCTGAGCATGCTGGCCAGAGGGGAGCATTCATTATGCAGCCTAAGGATGCTAGCCAGAGGGGAGCATACGTTACGCAGCCTGAGGATGCTGAATCACAGCCCTGGGAAGTAGAAAATGTGGCAGAAACAGGAGAGGCATTAGTTTTAAACAAAGTGTTATTGAAGCCAGCAAAGGAGATGGCTGAGCAGACCCAGCGGAAGGCACTATTCCGAACAGTTTGCAAATCACATGGGAAGTGTTGTAAATTAATCATAGACATCGGGAGTACAAATAACTTAGTTGCCACTGAGATGGTGGAAAAGCTGGACTTAAAATGGCTTAAACATCCCACACCTTACAAGGTGTCGTGGCTACAGAAAGGCCACCAATTATTAGTTGATGAACAATGTGAGGTTGAATTTCACATTGGCAAATACCAAGACAAAGTTGTCTGTGATATTATGCCAATGGACATATGCCATATACTGCTAGGGAGACCGTGGCAGTATGACTGGAAGGTGACACATGATGGGAAGACAAATTGTTACAAATTTGTGAAAGATGGAGTCAAACATACGCTTGTACCCATCAAGGAGGAGGATGCAGCAGAATCGAGTGGAACAAAAACATTGTTAATAGGAGGAAAACAGTTTGTTAAGCAGATTGAACAAAACGAGGTGAATTATGCGGTTGTAAGGAGGACAAAAGCAATGTCACTGAACACAGAAAAGTCAGAATTGCCTACAGATATTCAAGAGTTGTTAGAAGAATTTAACGACATTGTGGTCGACGATTTACCAGATAAGTTACCTCCCAGGAGGAGCATTAGCCATCATATCGATTTCATACCTGGAGCAAGTCTACCGAACAAGGCAGTATATAGAATGAGCCCGAAAGATAATGAAGAGACTCGTAAACAGGTGCAAGAGTTGCTGGATAAGGGACTGATCAGAGAAGGTTTGAGCCTTGTGCGGTACCAACAGTACTCGCACCTAAGAAGGGAGGAGAATGGCAAATGTGTACGGATTCAAGAGCTATCAATAAAATCACTATTCAGTACAAATTTCCCCTACCTAGAATGGATGACATGATGGATTGTCTCAACGGAGCAGCCTACTTTAGGAAGATTGATTTGAAGAGTGGATATCATCAGATCAAGATCCGAGAGGGATATGAATGGAAAACATCCTTCAAAACCAATGAAGGGTTGTACAAGTGGCTAGTCATGCCGTTTGGCTTGAGCAACGCTCCTAGTACTTTTATGAGGTTGATGAATGAAATGTTAAAAGAATTTATTGGCAAGTTTGTGATAGTTTATCTTGACGATATTTTAATTTTCAGCAAAACGAAGAGAGAACACCTTCAGCATGTTCGAAGAGTGCTAGAGAAGTTACAGCAGAACAAACTGCTGATAAACTTTAAAAAATGTACTTTCCTGCAGAAGGAACTGGTTTATTTGGGATTTGTAGTCGCAGAAAATGAATTGAAGATGGATCCAGAAAAGATCGCAACAATCATTAACTGGCCATCACCCAAGAGCTTGTTTGAGGTATGTAGCTTTCACGGATTGGCAAGTTTTTATCGGAAGTTTATTAGAAAAACATTGAAATCTGTGCACCAATGTTAGACACCATCAAGAAGGCCAATCAGCCTTTTTGTTGGACCAGTGCAGCAGAGGACAACTTTCAACTTTTGAAGCGGAAGATTACAGAGAGACCAATCTTGAGACTACCCGACTTCAACAAACTTTTTCAGGTTCGATGTGACGCAAGTGGGACAGCTATTGGTGCTGTGCTCAGTCAGGAAGACAGACCAGTGGCATTCTTTAGTGAGAAATTAAATGAGATCAGGCATAAATACTCCTCGTATGACAAAGAATTTTATGTCGTGGTCCAAGCTTTAAAGCATTGGAGACACTACCTGTTGGGCAACAAGTTTGTATTATTTTATGATAATTCAGCATTACAATATGTAATGCAGCAGCACAATTAAACCATAAGCACACCAAATGGGTAAAATACTTGCAGAGTTTCACCTTCATGCTAAAGCACATTAGTGGGCAAGCCAATAAAGTGGCAGATGCCTTGAGCAGAAGATCTTTGCTCTTACAGGAAAGTAGAATACAGGTGATGGGATTCGAACATCTAAAGGATTTGTACCAGACCGACACAAACTTCAAAGAAGCCTTTGAAGCCTACCAAAGTCCCGTGTTGAGGAATACAAGTCCATGGTTGGACTACAATTTGCAAGAAGGACTATTGTTCAGAGGTGGACAGTTATGTATCCCGGACTGTTCGATGAGAAAATATTGTACAGGAGAAACATAGTGGTGGTCTAGCCGGTCATTTTGGCATAAAAAAAACTTTGGAGCAGCTCGAACACTTTTATTACTGGCCCAGAATGCACAGGGATATCCAACGATATGTGAACATGTGTAAAGTTTGCTAACTGGCGAAAGGACATAGTCAGAATACCAGACTTTACACGCCACTACATGTTCTGAGCAGGCCATGGGACTCAGTCAGCATTGACTTTGTCTTGAGACTACCTAGAATGCAACGGGAGTATGACTCAGTGATGGTGGTGGTAGATAGATTCTCAAAAATGGCTCATTTTATTCCTTGCCGGAAAACTAGTGATGCCACGTATGTAGCTCACCTGATTTTCATGGAAGTTGTTAGATTACATGGCCTACCCAATTCTATCGTTTCTGACAGGGATGTAAAATTCACAGGACACTTTTGGCGCACCCTGTGGAAAACGTTGGGCACACAACTGAATTTCAGCTCTGCGTATCATCCGCAGACTGATGGACAAACAGAAGTGGTGAATAGGAGTTTGGGAAATTTATTACAGAGTTTGACTGGGGAAAATTAACGGTTATGGGATTGTGCTCTCACTCAGGCGGAATTCGCTTATACGATTCGCCCAATCATAGCACCGGACATAGCCCGTTTCAAATCTTGTACGACATCCATCCTCGGGGAATACATGAATTGCGAGATTTGGGAAAATTAGAACGGAGAAGCATGGATGGAGAAGATTTTGCCGAAGCAATGAGCGAACTACAAGAACACGTAAAATTAAAATTGCAGGACAACGTACAGAAATACAAGCAACAAGCAGATTCAAGGCGAAGGGAAGAAGTACAATTTAATGTCGGAGCTGAGGTCCTCGCGCACTTGCGCAAAGAACGATTTCCTAAGGGCACGTATAATAAATTAAAATTTAAAAAAATTGGTCCCTGCAAGATCTTGTGTAAATTCTCAGCCAACGCCTACGAAATTCAGCTGCCACTTGATATAGGCATATCACCTATTTCAATGTGGTGGATCTGTTCCCATATACTGACCAAGCAGAGAAAGACAGTGTGGTATGGCCAGAACGGGACACCCAAGTTGGAGATAGTTCTTGGATGAGGCATATGCCTTCGGCTCAATCCCATGAGATTGAAGGAATTCTTAGTACATAGGTAGCCAAGAAGACACGTAGGAAGGAATATCTGCGATATCTCGTCAAGTGGAGAGACCGTCCAATGGAGGACAGCTCATGGCTCGATGCGGCACAAATACGGAAGGCTAGCTATTCAGTGGAGGAGCTCATGGAACGGAGCCAGGAATTTCTTTTACCCTGGGAGCCTGATGCAGGAGTAACTAGCTGACAGGGCAAAGACAAAAGTGAGGGGATATGGTTTTTGAAGAGGACAGAGAAATTAATTCATTGAGTGGAAAACTTGTTTTTTTTTTTTTTCCTTTTATCAAGTTACTTAAAGATTACTGTAATAAGTTGTAATTAGGAGTAGTAATAATTAGATTAGAGTCATTGTTTTCAAATAGTTAAGTTACTGTTGTAAAAAAAACATGAAAAGAAAATGTACTAGACAACCACACAAAGTTCCGTATGGGAAATAACTGATGTAACCAATTGAACAAACTGAACAAAATAACAGTAGTTAGAACAATTTGTAAACAGTGCTATTAAATAGTGAAAAAAAGCACAATACGGGGGTTCGGAATGAGAGAGAAATATAGAAAGAGAAAAATACAATTTTCTGTGCACATATATCCTTAAAGCGTCCTATTCATTTCTGAAATATTTTTTGTATTGAATTACTGTGTGAATATTATCAATGCATGGTCACAGAACTTAAATAAAAAAAGGGAGATATTCGAACGCAGAGGTCGTTCAATTCGGAGGAGGAGTAACGACGCCCATCTACAGGCGACTCCAACAGAATAACCAAACACACAACAAGAAATCGTTTATACAATTTCCTATATACGAAATCCGAGTTTGTCATTACAGTGAAGAGAACAACCACAGTAAATCCAGGTATGCGAATTTAAAAGCATAACCAAAATTCAATTCCAAATAGTTCATATACAGTCATCAAAAGTTATTGTCCATTTACATTTTGTGTGTAAAAACTTAAGAACGAACCAGTTCACAGACTTGGGAACCGTAACCATTACCAACATAAACCAAAACCCCATAAATCCCCAAACCCACTCCTACGACTCGACAGAGACATTATACGACAACAGAACTAAACACAGATAGTGGCTCGAGGCCAACAACCATACCAAACGACACGCCGAAAGACTCAGGGCAAGAAAACCACAAGTAAACAGAACGATGCTACCCAGAATTCATTCGGAATAGTCGAGTGTCCAAGCACCAAAACCCTCGGTCGCTCCACCTGCAAGGACAACCAACAAACGAGAGTCAAATTACAGTGGAAACAAAGTATAGGGGGTTAAAACAATTTTTGAATGAGCAAATACTATACAGGGGTTTCGCTTACCTAACAGACAAGCCGTGACCACCGTATCCTCGGATTGTCTTCCTGCTCACAAGGAGCCGAAGACGTTAGAACCAGAAAGAAAAACAAGTACAGAGATATAGCATAGAAGGAAAGCTTACCAGTCAAGTTGGTGGAGGAATTAACGGAGAATGTCACTGTTAGTTTTCCGAGACCGTGTATGAATCGAACCAGCACTGAAGAATGAGACCGAGAACCACATAACCAGCAACCAACACATAGAGGCAACAATAGTGAAAACCCAGGTGACAAATCGAGTAAAGGACGCACAGAGGCAGAGACCCATAAAGCCGACAACAGAAAACACAGGAACAGTCTAGACACAACCAGAGAAACAAACCTTACCGGGGTTCAACAATTGACCAAACGAACGAAATACTTCCAAAACAAATTCCGAACCAATGGAGCCGTGAAGACTGCCGAGAGCATGTAGCTCGAAGAACTTGGAGCAACAAAACCTCAGACCAGCTAAAAGAACCCACATTGGAACTTGCAGACTACCAGCTCGTAGCTCAGAGAACCAGGGAGACGAGTTTCGAACAAATACGAAAGCATCACAGAAAAACAATCATAGTGGAATCGCAAGGGTCGCCGAGAGCTCGCAGACTGAAGGACTGGAGAAAACACAAAATCAAATGAACGCAAGGGTGGAGAAACCCTATACCAAGGCGGGGTTTAGGATTCCAAGAAGGGACAAGTGTCCTGTCAACACATAACCAACATACCATTACCGTAGAACCTCTTAATTAAACATAGATTGAAAATCAAGTTGCATATATCCGAAATCCAGTGATTATAAACATCAATTGACGGTACAACATCAAGTGGGGAGAAACGACGGCGGGACCACGTGGGTTGGCCATCACTATCTTTAGATTTACCTTTGAAATTGGTATCAACCATAACATGCATTTCGTACTTGGTAAGATAAAAATTGTTATTACTCATATATCCACCCACCTAATGTAATTAATTTGGGATTCTAACCTATAGTATTTAAATAATGCATAATTCTCCTAAAAATGAAATTTAATTTTCTAGCTTTATTCTAGAGCTATTTAATTTTCTCGTTTAATCCTGCAGCTATTTGTCTTTAGGGCATGTAATTCCCTTGGCTATGCTAGCCAATCAACAATCTGTGTGCCTAAACTATGGACTCTGGAATTTATTTCATATAGATTATGTTAACCAACCATACGTGGACCTGATCGACTATATATTATGTTAACCAACTATACCTGAACCGGATCGAATTTTATCGAACTTCGGTATACAAATGGTATTAGCGAATTTTCGTATTTTTGGCCCCATTTTGGGCTATGCTACGAACCAAAATTTACCATAATTATATAGGATACAGATCCAAAGTTCGCATCAATATTTTGGAAATGATTATTTGAATACTGGGAATACAACTAGATTTTAGCACTGCTTATCATGGGAAAAAAGAAAGAACAAATTGTGTATTGTAATTTGTAAGACATACTTTGCATGTATGTGATGAGTAAACTAAGTAAATGGGAAGATTACTTAAAACTGGTACAATTTTCTTATTATTATTGTTATCGAGCATCAATATAAATGAGTTTTTTTCCTAATATTATATGGTCGAAGATGTCATAGACTTATAATTTGGGATATTCTGGTCAATAAAATGACACGACTAAAAATATTAAAAGAGATGGAGAAAAAAAAGTCACGAAGCTAAAAAAACAAAAACACGGAAAAAAAAATCATGTATATATAAAAAGATACATAAAGAACTTAAAATTGGTGAGCATCTATATTTATGAAAATAATCTCTAAAGCTTGGAGTCTATTCCAAACATGCATCCATATATGGCAGAATTTTAGAAATTTTGGAGAGAATAGGACCGGTAGTTTACAAACTTGCTTTGCCAACAAATATTGTTTCTCATGTATCTCTACTTTAAAAATATGTACATGATCATGATATTAACCATCTTATTATTAAGCTATAATTTAGGTTGAACCATAGGGAGAGTTCCAACCAAAACCGTTATGCATATTCTATAGGAAAGCAACATTACTCTAAAACTAATTCATCACATGGGTAAAAGTGTAATGGAGACACTTCAGGCTTCATGAGACAACATGGGAGATGAAAGATATCATGAGAGAGGCATATTCATCCTTATTTTCATCATAGACAATGTTTCACTAGAAGAACCCTAAGGATGGTGTTATTCAAGGGGGAGAGAATGTAATATCCCAATTTTTCTTTTTAGAAAATTTGTAATTAAATTTGTTAACATCTATGCATGCATGTTTTAGTTTTTTTTCTATACTA
The DNA here is from genome assembly GCA_000404065.3 of Pinus taeda. Lineage (NCBI taxonomy): Eukaryota > Viridiplantae > Streptophyta > Pinopsida > Pinales > Pinaceae > Pinus > Pinus taeda. The sequence goes on from APFE030209162.1 coordinate 21,678, forward strand.
ATCACGGCGAGGTAGATATACCATGGCGTTGTAAACATTGTGACTATTTTTACTTTGATATTTAATAATATGATGATGACCATGAACAACATACATGAGCATCTACAAGGGATATGATATCACAAGTGGGAATATTAAGGAGTCTCAAGGATTCCTTTATTGTTCCTTCTATTTATTCTACCTTATTATATTCTCCTGATTCAAGCTATGAGTAGAGAAGAAAACGCGTTCCTAGAGCTAAGTCATCACTACTATACTTTGGCAAGATGTCTCCACTACATAATTGAAAAATAAGGAGTGGAGGGGACTTATTCTTAGGGGGAAATGAATGGGGAATTTGAGAAGGAAAAATAAAAGTAAAAAGAATTTTTAGAGAGGTGGAGAACATAAAATATTCGCTAGTAACCATAGAGTTTGGTAAGCTAGACCAATCATGAATGTTAGCAGGTAGACTTGTTGAAAGAGCTATGAAACCAATAAAATATACAAGTTTTGTGACATTAACTGGACCTTTCTATGTCGTCACTAGAAGGAGATATTTTTGGGGCACTAACTAGAGAAAGAAGTATTTTTTTGTTGTGAGAGGCAAGGAATGTGGCTTCCTAAAGCAACTCTATCATTTTTAAACTTGGTAGAGAAGATTAGCCTTGTTAAATTCCTTATAGGTTTAACATAGAGTTCAATGTTCCTACTTCACCCTTGTGGTATCATAGCTTGGCTAGTGGGTGGAGCTCTACAGTGAACTACCTATGATTGGGTGGAAATCCGTTAATATACTTGGTTTTGATGGTCAACTTCATTACTTTCACATTAATTTTTTATCTTTATATTCTATTTATCATTTATAGTGTGATTGTTTTAGTTATTTGGTTATAAGTTTTATTTAAAAATAAAAATAAAAATCCAAATATTACCCTTGGGTCCTTTTTAGAATAGTTAATTGTATTGGAGTTGCAATCAATCTTGGTCATAGTCTAATATTCTATTCACAAAATAAACTAGTTATGAATTTTAAATCACCTTTTTTGTAATTATTAGAATAAATTCCTCTCTATAATTAAATGTATGACCTAAGCAAATTTATTTGGTTCCTATGTATTAGATTGGGATGCCATAAATTTTTTATAAGATTCCTAAAATCAATTGCAAAGAGATATAAATATTCTAAATTAAATAAAAATCGTGGAGATTTCTCCCTCACATAAACATTTATTATTATTTTATTATGATTTAAATAACTTGAATTGTTACCACAATCCAATCTACCATGGTAATACTTAGAGGTTTTATTTTGGAATTTCTTTTGGCAAGTAAATGATTCTTGCACGCTATGCATGTTTCCACACCCTTAATTTCATCAACAATCATATTTTTATATAAATGTCTCCATAAAAATAAATGGATGTTGGGTAGTCTAGACGGATGAAACTCGAACACAATGAAAAAACATGGAAATAACCTTGGTGGTAGTGCTACATGGCATATCTAAGATCCATAACTACGAATATTGAACCTCAATTGGAAAACACAACTTGAATCTAGATACCAAGTGGATGTCAACCTGACATGTACGTGGAATAGACATAAACTAACCTCGCTGAATAAACATATGATATGAAACTTGACGTGGTTTGTTGATGTGGCATCTGAAGTGAATATAAGATATGATGTGGCATGGTGATGATGCATCCACCATACAGCGTGACATGGCATCTGAGAGTTTGGAAATCTGGAAATCTGGAATTTTGGAACATGATAGTTTGGGAATCTAGAATTTTGGAATATGGTCGTTTATGATTTTCCAAATGTCACATCATCAAGATATCCAAAATTCTAGATATTGAATGTCGTTGAAAATATGATGATGTTTTTCTAGAGGAGTGTTGTTGCCAATGTGGAAAGCTAGGTGAAAATTTTTATGGAAGATAATGTGGAATCCTTGAATGGAAGATAATCTAAGAATCCAAAAGTTTTGACTTTTCAATTTAATGAGATTTTTTGGTTTTTTGGATAGTGGACTTCAAATATCTAGGAATACGGATATCTAAATATAACATTTCTAACCATTTGTATTTTTGAAAACATCCAGAGACAAGATATTCCAGGTATCTGTAAAGGCAGATATCCAACTGTGACCATTAACCAAAGCACCCTTGCAAGGATCCAAGAATTCGAAAGGATGTAGAAATTTAGGAATTTAGAAAGATCCAAACATCTTGGCCTCTGAAAGAATTAGAAATGGATGTGAGGAAGATGACCAAGATCCAAATATGTCTTAGCATGTTGAGGTGTTTGACTCGTAGACATGGTGCTTTGCAATTGTGAGACATGGGCGTATAATCACTACATGTCATACAAGTAGTATAGATGTTGATATGCCATAAAATTACAATTTTTTAAGTACTATAATTTTATGTTTATGGTTCAAAATGAGATAAAATATGTAGAAATTTTGAATAATATAACACTTATTCATTGAGATTATCCTGATTATACACTATTTGTTGAATGCATGCATAATACATAACCTCCTCTACTATTGATCATCAATTTGCGGAATTAAAAACAATCGCATGCGCACATTGAAACATCAATCACACATATCAATACAATATGTAATGGGGAAAGCATACAGCTGAAAACCCCCAACTATCGGTATATTATGATGATAGAGAACATGTAACAATACATAGTACAATACTCCTCACAAGTACTCAGTACCATCTCCACATGTTACACACAAACTAGCTCAGATTTGAGCAAGTCACGGGCTCAAATCTCCTCCATTGTTTGCCTGCCTCTACTGCGCAATCCCTGCTGAGAATAGATCTGATCTAAGTTTGAATTTCCTTGGCTTGTACTGTGCAATCCTCATTGGCAATCTCAATCAATGATTGTGCAAATCTCATGCATAGTTGATAGTAGACTCACCCTTTCACCCACCTCTAACACTTGTCTCCACTGAACTGTCCATGCACTGAGTTAACTGATATATTCTTTGGTTGATTTATCAGTTAATAATTAGTGAATTAATTAATAATTAATTCACACCACTCATCACTAGCGTATTTGTCACTTAGACTAAATGCAACCAATTCAACTAAGTCAAACTGAACACAACTCCATCAACTCCTCAATCAACTCCACCAAACTCAATCACTTGATTTCTAACTGAAGTCCATCATGCAATAGCTCAACTAACCCATAGGAAAAGGGTATTTCCTTCTGGAAGTTGCATGTGCCACATTCTTAGCTCGAACTAAAGTGCTGCAAGAGGATAAGATAATGTTTATAGTCCAAATATTATTAAGAGCTAATAATATTCGACTGTTCTATTTTTAGATTGGCAGTCTAAAAATAGACTCCGCCCATATGTCTAAAAATAGAAGTCCATCTATTTTTACCAATATGACCAATCATCTACAAATAGCATCCTGCAACTCATAGACCATGATCCATATGTCTAAAATTAGACATAGTCTAAAAATAGACTTTGCGCCGAAAATAGTCTAGAAGCCCACTTAGTAAAGGACTTCTTTTCACTAAGCTCCATCATCTTGTTGCATTTTCAACAAAATTTATATCATTAGAAAGAGATCAAGTAGAAATAGAATATGATGACAACCCTTAAAAAATAATTAAGATAAATAAAAAAGATGAAATTTAATATTTTCATTTTTTAAGGTAAATTAAAAAATATAAAAATAAATATTATGTATTATTATTATTACTACTATATATAATAATTTTAATAAATATAATGTACTCCAGATAGAAAGAAAACATTTATGAAAACCAAAATTCAAACTAGGGAAAAGATGTAAAAAAAAGTAGAGACAAGTTGCAACTTATTATTATGCGCTGCAGATGCAATACACTTTTTCTTAACGAAGCTATAATTTTAGAATATTATTTTAAAGAATTTTTTGAAGTGGCTATAAGGATTAAACTTAAATGAAATAATGAGAATAATTAATGAAGTTTGTAAATGGTTTTAATTTTTCAATTCAGAAAGAAGATTTCTATAGCAAGTTGTTATTTATTTTTGAATGATGGAGTAAAAAGTAAATAAATAGGAAAAACTATAGCTAGTAAAAAGAGGTGAAATAAAATGAAAAATGAGTAACAAGTGACTTAAAATTGTTTTGAAAAAATTAGGTTTTTTGTTTTTTTTCTAGTAATTTTTTCCAAAAAAAACTTGATTTTTTTATTTTTATTTTTTTAATTTTGCTGTTTTTTACTAATTTTATTCCGATTTTTACATTGGAAATTACAAACAAAATAATACTCATTTTTAATTGTAAAATGTTTGAATGGATTAAAACAAGGAAAGTCTTTGAAAATGAATAACTATAATTTAAACATAGATATTATATTTGTAAATTAGTAAATGACAATGTGTGAGATTTAAAAACATGTACATGGTTTTATGTGATTATAAAGAAGTATGATATTTTAAAAGATATTTTTAAACTTCAATAAAATGACAAAATTTGTATTGTATATTTTAATTTTTTAACTAAAATTTAAATATTTAAATTTTGAAAATTAATTTGTATTTAGAAATTACAAATCAATTCAATTGCTATTCAATTTTACATTTTCAAATGTGAAATTGTTTGAATCGTAAAAAAAAGAAAATTTTTAAAAAATAAATCATTATAATTTAAAATATACTCAATTTTACATTTCTCAATATAAAAATTTGTGAAGGTCCAAAAAAAATGAAAAGCCTTTTAAAAATAAATAATTTATAATTTAAATAAAAATATTACATGTATAAATGAACAAAGGAAATATGTATAATCTAAAATGCATATACACAATTTATGTAATTGTAAAGAAACATGATATTTTAAAATCATAAAAAGTTAATTTAAAAATAATAAAAAATGAAAAATATTTTTTATATGTTTTATTTTTCAAATAGATTTGAATATTCAAATTATGAAAATTGATTTGTGTTTAAAACTTAAAAACAATTGTAAAAATGTTTTAAATGGCTTAAAAAAATTTAAATATTTTTGAAAATTAATATTTATAATTTAAACTTATAAATTTGATTTGTATATGAGCAAATGACAATATGCTTAATTTAAAAAACATTACATAGTTTATGTGATGGTAAAGAAGTATGAAATTTTAAAATCATAAAAAGGTATTTCAAATCTTTTTAGAAAAAGACAAAAATATTTTATATATTTAATGTTTTAAATTCAAACTTGAAAATTGAGTTGTGTTCCAACCCTACAAATCAATTATTACTTATTTTTAATTGAAAAAACGTTTATATGGATTAAAGAGATGAAAAACATATGGAAATAAATAATTATAAGTTGTACATAGATATGATATTACATTTGTAAATGAGCAAATCACAATGTATGTGATTTAAAAAATATGTAATGGTTTCTGTGATTTCAAAGAACCATGAGAGCATTGGTTATTGAATCAACACGGTAAGGATTATTTTTTATGTTTATAATGTCATATAATGGTTGATTCGATGCAAAGTATGTATGAAATCTCTATTCCAATTAATGTACTTGCAGATTTCTTATAACTGTGTTAATTTCTACCATGTAACTATGATATGCACAGCCTTCAGCACTGCATCAATCATAGTTTGATTGACATTATATACTGTACTTTCTGTCTGTTTGGGAACCGAAGTAACCAGTATTATGCTATCCACAACCATACAAGAGGGGTATCTTTGCACTTAGATTGGATGACGCAAGAGTGGGAGTAGAAAGCGATTCACAGTCAACTATCCAGTCGAAGTACCCTAGTGTGAAGCAACCCTACCTTCCTTGATAAGTTGGGAACACAAACAAAAATAAATTTGAATTAGACAGTCACCATGAGTATAAAATCAAAGTGTGTGCACTCTTCCTTAAAAAATGGCTGCATCCGAATCTGTCGAAAAACCCTAATGCTTACAGTAGACTGTACTCTTCTACTGCATTTGCCCCGGCTATGACTATCGACTCATTTGTTTCATCCATTTGCATCATACCACTTTGCAGAGGTTCTCTATTTCAATGGATCATCATAGAATAAAATGAAAAAGGTTCCCAGAGCTTGAGTTCCTTTGGCTCATCCTCTCTTCTTTGACTTTCTAAATTAGTGCGCTCGCTTTTTTCGATTTCCCCTCTGCGTTTTTTACTTTCATCTCGTCGTCTTCTTTTTTTCAAGCGAGGGGAGTGTCGTGTCCATATTGTCTCCCTTTCAACCTTCCTTGACTCTATGTTCTCTCCATCCGCTAAGCTTTACGAGTTCTCGGCATCATGGATCCCCCAAGTTCTTTTCTATTGATATTTGGATTATGTGTAAGACTCATTTATAATCCATATGTTTGACTGGTTGAAAAATGGTTTATTATTCCATATGTTTGAGTTTAATTTCAAAAAATATTGTTGGATACTTTGTTGTAATGCTAACTTACTTTCCACATCCACTGTAAGTTTGATCTCTTTAAATTATTTACTTCAACAAATTACTATGTTGATAAGGCTAAAAGGATAAGTAACTTACTTTCTACGTAGGTTGCCATTTTGACCCCTTATTTACTCAGACAAATTACTAATTCACCATAATTTCATAACGAACTAGGCAGCTTCACATCAAACCCTGACCTCCCGGCGTCCTACCATAAACTGCAAAAATATAATTGATTGTATTTGAGAGACGTGTTGCAGTCGTCAGTAGATATATCTTTCCAGCACTGGACCAGAGCGTAGATCTTTCGAAACAAGGAGTCTACCGTTTGACCAGAAGCGTATCCAGATCTAGATTCTGCTTCAGCGAACAAATTGTCGAATAACCTATTTAAAGCCGCATTAAAGACTTCAGGGTTGGAAACATTAGTCGTAATGTAAGTATAAAATCCATCAGTGTCAAAATTTCCGAAGAAACTATAGTTTTCGTAACGTAAGAAGCAGACATCCAACCAAATTCTACCGCTAACAGCATTCCCACAACTTTGTTGAATGGTACTCCTTGCTCTTTGTGAACAATTGTAGCATTGGTCGGCTGTTGTCTCCTCTGCATTGCAGAAGGCCATATATTCGGTCAGTACTTTGTCCATTCTCAGAAATATTAAACCCAGTTTGGGACGTGTATTCAGGATAGTATTCAAATTGCTCTCAAACTTACTGCCTTGTGTATAGTTAACTTTGTGGTTGCACATAGTTAGCTGGGCATTGCAAATCTGTGAATAGAGATTAATAATAATGAGGAGAAGAGAGAATGCAGAATGAGTTGGGATTTTCATGGTTATTGGATAACGGAGAGCCTGCAGTGAATTGGAGATCCCAATAATTTCCCAGACTGGTTGAATGTTTCAGCGACGATTTGGTTGTAAGCGCGCTAACGTTCTAGTCGACAAGGACAGCAAAACCAATTAAATTGTATGTCAAAGTTAAGATATGAGCGAATCAATATCTAGACACCCACAAAAGCGGGCGGACTTTGACTTTTATGGGCCGCCTCAGTCTACATCAAAGTTATTCAACCATCGACGATCCATTCTTTTTCCATACATCACTGATACTTTTCCAAAGTCATTACCAATTTTTTTTTTAGGTTTGGTTCTCTGTTTATATATATAGACAAACTGCATAACTTTATATATATATATATAAAAACTTTTTGTCTATATATATAAGACAACTGCAAATCTCTTTTAGAGTTTGGTTCTCTTTATATATGTAATTATATAATATTAATTTATATAATTTAAATTTTAAATATATAAATTTCTAAAATATTAATCTATTTATATATTTAAAATTATTTTAAAATAAAAAAACAACCTATACTTTTTCCGAAAAACATTAAAATTGAAATACAATATATATTGCATTTTGTTGCTCATGCTAATAAGTATCACAGTCCGTTTTGGTTAGATGTGAATCTTTAGTGAATAATTATATAAAATTGATACCTCTATTTAAATTTGGATTTGATTACTGGGATTTTGCTCAAATGTAAAGTAATTTGTTTTTAAATTTTAATGTTTTTTTAAGTTTATAGAAGATCATTATTATAATTTAGGGTGATCTATAGTGTTATTATAAATATAAATTTCAAATAAAAATTCTAAAATAGTATAAAGAAATTATTTAGTTATATTTCCAATGTAATTATATAATTAAATTAATATAAATGTTTTTAACTTAGGATTTTTTTAAAGTAAGAAACCAAGTTGTATTTATCTTTTTAAGGAAAAGTTTGTTTATAGATAACAAGCATATAACAAAGGACCAAAATATGTATATGGTACATGTACTTGTCACAAAATTATATAAGAGATTAATAACCATAGTGCTATAATTATCCCATTTCTCTTTAATTCTATGCTAAATTTCTTGATCTCTAATTTCAACAAAACCTTCCTACCATGACTCTAATAAATTGCATTACCATGTGCTACTAAAATATGTTTACTAGCACTGATTTTGGGGCACATTGGTCACAACTCTATACAAGCATACTGGATTGGTATTGAAGAGCACTACCATGTGCTACTCAAATATGTATATTGGCACTGATTCAAATTAGGGCACATTTGTCACAACTCTATACAAGATGATGTAATGGACCTTACTAGATTGGCGTTGAAGTAAGAGGATTTATGTAATATCTTATTAAATTGACTTTTATAGAGAAACATTATAAGAACACTAAGACAAATTTTGAATATGATCGAGCTCCTTTTCACTTATAACCAATTCTTCCATTACCAATATTTTTTATAAACTCTTCTTGTTGGGAATTAACAATTATTCGACATAGTAGTATTTTTTGTTGATTCTTCATGTTGAGAATCAACAATTAGTTGATTAATCAAGTATAACATGTTGCAGATATTTTGATGCCCATATCACCATTATGGCTCACATGGAAATTACTTCTTCAATAAATGAATAATTGATTGTAGATGGCTTAGGTAAATATTGTAATTAACAAAATTGAAGAGGTGATTCCCAATATTTTGATCATATTCATCGTGAATATTTTGGAATATAATTAAAATGAATTAAATGCTACTATTAATTTATGGGATGAAACACAACAATTATAATTTAAGAAAACATAATTCCATTTTATATAGAGACAACAAATAACTTCAATCCATTAAAATCATATGCTATTCTAACTTGTTAAATTGACTTTTATAAAACAACATTATGATAACACTTGAATTTTTTTTTAATACAATCAAAATATTTTCTACTTAGGACCAATTTTTCTATTAGCAATTTTTGTTTTAATTGATTTTTCATTTTTGGATTAAACAATAAATTGGCATAGAAATATTTTTTTTATGGATTCTTCATGTTGAGAATCAACAATTAGTTTATCAATAAAGTAGAATGTGTTGTAGAATATTGATGCCCATATAACCATTATGGCTCACATGGAAATTACTTCTTCAATAAATGGATCATTACTCATACATGGCTTGGTATGAATATAAAAGTGAACAAAGTTGATGATGCAGGAGCATCTGGCTGACAGGACAAAGACAAAGTGAAGGCGATAAGGTCTCTGAAGGGAATGAAGGAGATAATTTACTAAATGGATAGCGTACTTGTTTTTTTATTATTCTTCTTTTATTAAGTTGCCTAAGTTAATTTAGTGAAGTGTAATTAGGAAGAGTAGGAATTAGTTAGTGTCATTGTTTCTAGACAGTTAATTTATTGTTGTAAAAAAATGAAAAGAAAATATGCTAAACAACCATGAAAAATTTCGTATGAGGAAATGTAACCAATTGAACATAACTAACAGCAGTTAGTAATAGTTTGAGAACACTGCTATTAAAAAGAGGGAAAAAACAGAATGTACAGGTTCGACTGACAGAGAAATGAAAAAGAGAGAAGGATAATTTTTCTATGCACATTCACCTCTACAGCGTCCCAAATACTGTGTATATTAATTTGTGTGAAATTACTTTCATGGAGACTGTTGTTATACCACTATAGGTTATAAAACGAAAAAGGAGATAACCAAAACCAGAGGAGAAGCGTAAGCGCCCAGATTACAGGCAGACTCAACTAAACAAATAGACATGAAATCATTTATGTGAACAAACGACACAAAGTTGGAATTACGAGTCCAGATAAGCAAGCAAATTCTGTAAACACCAGGTATGCAAATATATAAATATAGTCCACTCAGTTCCATAGTTGAATTCATAGAAACGTAAAGACAATATTCCGGTTCTTTGCTCATTTACATTATGTTCGAAACAAAGGAACGAACCCAGTTCATAAATATATGACTCATACTTATAACAAAGTGGAAGCCAAACCCAATAATCCTCAACTCATTACCATAACCCAACGATAGTGGCAAACTACAGAAGAATCGAATACAGACAGTGGCTCGAAGACCAAAGATACATTGACCCTACAGTTGTAGCATTGAAACTGAGTGAAAACAACTAACGAATAGAAACGACACTACCCGTGGTCAATTGGAACAGTCGAGTTTGCATGCGCTAAAACCCTCGGGTGGCCATACCTGCAATGAGAAACGACAAATGAAATGAGTTCTGGTGAAATGAAACAAAGACAATTCGAAAATTGAATAGAAAAACCAATATATAGTTGGTTAGCTTACCTGATGGAGGCAAGCCACAACTGCAACCACTCCTCCAGGTTTTCCCTGCTCACGAGGAGCTAAAGACGTTAGGCAACTGAGGAAAAAGGAGCATATATAACTAGCATAAAACAAGCGGACTTACCCTGATAAATTGGCAAAGGAACCGAAGGAGTTCATCACCACAGTGCTGTCGGGCTCGTGGAGAAATTGAACCCGAAGCTGGAGAAACATTACCAGGAACAACGCAAAAAACAACCAACTGCAAGACTCGTGGAAAGCACAGACATCGAACCTAGATAAAGACACATAGAGACATACCAAATTGATTGCCAAACATACAACAACAGTCGACACTCGAGAAGGAGACCACGAAGGAAGCGAGCCTTACTAGGTTTTCGTAACCTTGCCGGATGAATGGAAAAACTTCCAGGTCGAGTCCCGAACCAGTAAAACAAGACCATAATCAAAACCCACATTGAAGCCGTGAAGACCGCCGAGAGCACACAACTCGGAGAACCAGGAAAACAAAACCACAAACAAAAAAAGGAAACCACATTGAAGTCGCGAAGACCACCAAGAGCACACAGCTCAGAGAACCAGGCGGACAAAACATAAAAACAAAACCCACAGTGAAGCTACAAGAGACCGCCAAGAGCACACAACACAAACGACCGGGAGAATAACGAATGAACAGAATGAGCACGAGGTAGTGAAACCCTATACCAAGGCGGGCTCGTGGAATCCCAAGGAGGGACAGTTGTCCAACAAACAGAGACCATCATACTAATCACCATACCCCTCATTTAATTCAACGCGGTTAATCAAATTGCATTTATCAAAAAAAACTCTGTTGAAAATTATTACTTGCTTGTACACCCATCAAGTGGAATATGCTGATGGCGGGATCACCTGGGCTGGCCCCATCAAGTGGTATCAGAGCAGGAAGTTGAAAAAAAAAATTAGGAGATGGAGGTTCAAAGACGAGGACGTGGAAGAGGTGTGCGCAAAGTAGCAGATGGGGGCTTGAGGGAAGAATTGAGGGCCCTTACTGCTCGCTTGGAAGCAGTGGAGGCAGGAAGGAGAAGAGACCCAGAACTTGGGGATGACAGTGAAGAGGAGGCAGTAACTGCTACGGACGGACCAGATGAAGAAGTCCCGGAGTTAAGACTGTTGAGATCGGTACTGTTAGCCAGCATCAAACCCAAACTTGAGATCCCTAACTATGATGGCAGTCTATCCGCAAATGTTCTGCTGGATTGGGTAAGAGAGTTAGATAAGTATTTTGAAAATGAAGAGATCGGTGAGGACAAAAGAGTCATATTTGCTGCAACTAAGTTAAAAGGACACGTTGCTTTATGGTGGGATAGTATCCAAGCGGACAGGAAGAGGATGAACAAGCTACCGCTAAGGAAGTGGCAAAGGATGGTGGCAAAATTGAAAGGCAGATTTTTGCCTAAAGGCTATCAGGTTGAGCTTTATCGACGAGTGCAGAATTTAAGGCAGAAAGGTATGACCGTAAAGGAATACACAGAGGAGTTTTATCGTGTAAACTTGTGGGCTAGTTATATTGATGATACTCCAGAGAAGACAACGAGATATGTGAATGGCTTGAGGCTAGAAATACTGGATGAGATCAGTATTCTCTCTCCATGGAATATAGAAGAAGCCTTTCAGAGTGTTGTAAAGGCTGAAGAAAAGATTAATAGGAAACAGAATAATAGGAGAGGACGAGGAAATGGCAGAGGACGAGGACAGCCCTACGGTAGAGGGAGAACTGCCATTAACAGCGAAGAAGGCAGCAGCTCCAAAGCTTCAGGGACAGCAAAGAAGGGAGATAGCACAAGAGGAGGTTAGCCATATTAGCGGGGAAGAGGAAATGGTTGCAGAAGGGGGACTAATGTCCAGTGCTACATGTGCCATAAGTGGGGGCACAGATCCTTCGAATGCCCGGAAGCCGAGCACGCTGGCCAGAGGGGAGCATTTATTGCGCAACCTGAGGAAGCTGAAGCACAGCCCCGGGAGGTAGAAAATGTGGCAGAAACAGGAGAGGCTTTGGTTTTAAAGAAAGTATTGTTGAAGCCAGCCAAGGAGATGGCTGAGCAAACCCAACGGAAGGCACTGTTCCAAACAGTTTGCAAATCACATGGAAAGTGTTGTAAATTGATCATAGACAATGGAAGTACAGACAATTTAGTTGCCACCGAGATGGTGGAAACGCTGGGATTGAAGCGACTTAAGCATCCCACACCTTACAAGGTGTCGTGGCTACAGAAAGGCAACCAACTATTAGTTGATGAACAATGCGAGGTTGAATTTCACATTGGCAAATACCAAGACAAGGTTGTCTGCAATATCATGCCAATGGATGTGTGCCATATACTGCTAGGGAGACTGTGGCAGTATGATCAGAAGGTGACGCATGATGGGAAGACAAATTGTCACAAATTTGTGAAAGATGGAGTCAAACATATGCTTGTACCCATCAAAGAGGAGGATACAACAGAAGCAAGTGGAACAAAAGCATTGTTTATGGGAGGAAAACAGTTTGTTAAGCAGATTGAGGAAAACGAGGTGAATTGTGCGATTGTAAGGAGGACTAAGACAGTGTTGTTGAACACAGAAAAGTCAGAATTGCCTACAGAGATTCAAGAGATGTTAGAAGAATTTAAGGACATTGTAGTCGACGACTTACCAGATAAGTTGCCTCCCAAGAGGAGCATTAGCCATCATATCGATTTCATACCTGGAGCAAGCCTACTAAACAAGGCAGCATATCGAATGAGCCTGAAAGATAATGAAGAGATTCGTAAACAGGTGCAAGAGTTGCTGGATAAGGGACTGATTAGAGAAAGCTTGAGCCCTTGTGCGGTACCAACAGTACTCGCACCCAAGAAGGGTGGAGAACGGCGGATGTGTACGGATTCACGAGCTATCAATGAAATCACTATTCGGTATAGATTTCCCCTACCCAGAATGGATGACATGATGGATTGTCTTAGCGGGGCAGCTTATTTCACGAAAATTAATCTGAAGAGTGGATATCATCAGATCAGGATCAGAGAAGGAGATGAGTGGAAGACAACCTTCAAGACTAATGAAGGGCTATACGAGTGGCTAGTCATGCCATTCGGATTGAGCAATGCTCCTAGTAATTTTATGAGATTAATGAATGAGATGTTAAAAGAATTTATTGGCAAGTTTGTGATAGTTTATCTTGACGATATTTTGATTTTCAGCAGAACAAATGGAGAGCATCTTCAGCATGTTCGAAGGGTGCTAGAGAAGTTATAGCAAAACAAATTGTTGATAAACTTAAAAAAATGTACTTTCCTGTAGAAGGAACTGGTCTATTTGGGGTTGGTATTTGCGGAAAATGAATTGAAGATGGATCCAGAAAAGATTGCGGAAATCATGAATTGGCCGTCACCAAAGAGCTTATTTGAGGTACGTAGTTTTCACGGATTGGCAAGTTTTTATCGAAAGTTTATTAGGAACTTCAGTGAAATCTGCGCACCGATGCTAGACACCATCAAAAAGGCTAGTCATCCTTTTTGTTGGACCAGAGCAGCAGAGGACAGCTTTCAGCTTTTGAAGCGGAAGATTACAGAGAGGCCAATCTTAAGGCTGCCCGACTTTAACAAACTTTTTCAAGTTCAATGTGATGCAAGTGGGGCAGCTATTGGCGCTGTGCTCAGTCAGGAAGATAGACCAATGGCGTTCTTTAGTGAGAAATTGAACGAAAGTAGGCAGAAATATTCCTCGTATGACAAGGAATTTTATGCCGTGGTCCAAGCTTTAAAGCATTGGAGACACTACCTGCTGGGCAACGAGTTTGTATTATTTTTTGATAATTCAGCGCTGCAATATGTAATGCAACAGCACAAATTAAACCATAAGCATGCCAAATGGATAGAATACTTGCAGAGTTTCACTTTCATGTTAAAACACATTAGCGGGAAAGCCAATAAACTAGCAGATGCCTTGAGCAGGAGAGCTTTGCTCTTACAAGAAAGTAGAATACAGGTGATGGGATTCAAACATCTAAAGGATTTGTACCAGACTGACACAGACTTCAAAGAAGCCTTTGAAGCTTGCCAAAATCCCGTGTTGAGGAATACAAGTCCATGGTTGGACTATAATTTGCAGAAAGGACTATTGTTTAGAGGTGGACAGTTATGTATCCTGGACTGTTCAATAAGGGAAAATATTGTACGGGAGAAACATAGTGGTGGTCTAGCCGGTCATTTTGGCATAGACAAAACATTGGAGCAGCTCAGACACTTTTATTACTGGCCCAGAATGCACAGGGATATACAGTGATATGTGAACAGGTGTAAAGTCTGCCAATTGGCGAAAGGACATAGTCAGAATACTTGACTTTACACACCACTAACTATTCCGAGCAGGCCATAAGACTCAGTTAGCATTGACTTTGTCTTAGGACTGCCTAGAATGCAATGGGGGTATGACTCAGTGATGGTGCTGATAGACAGATTTTTAAAGATGGCGCATTTTGTCCCTTGCCGAAAAACTAGTGATGCCACGTATGTAGCTCACCTATTTTTCACGGAGGTTGTTAGATTACACAACCTACCCAGATCTATCGTTTCTGGCAGGGATGTAAAATTCACAGGACACTTTTGGCGCACCCTATGGAAAAAGTTGGGCACGCAATTGAATTTCAGCTCTGCGCATCATTCGCAGACTAATGGACAAACGGAAGTGGTGAACAGGAGTTTGGGGAATATATTACGGATTCTGACTAGGGAAAATTCACGGTTATGCGATCGTGCTCTCGCTCAGGCGGAATTCTCTTATAACGATTCACCAAATCGTAGCACCGGACACAGCCCATTCCAAATCTTGTATGGCATGCATCCTCGGGGAATATATGAACTGCGAGATTTGGGAAAATTGGAGCAGAGAAGCGCGGATGGAGAAGATTTTGCCGAAGCAATCAATGAACTACATGAATGGGTAAAATTAAAGTTGCAAGGCAGTGTGCGGAAATATAAGCAGTAAGTAGATTCAAGGCAGAGCGAAGTACAATTTAATGTTGGAGATGAGGTCCTCGCACACTTGTGCAAAGAACAATTTCCTAAGGGCGCATATAATAAATAAAATTTTAAAAAATTGGTCCCTGCAAGATTTTGCGTAAATTCTCAGCTAACGCCTATGAAATTCAGCTGCCACCTGATATAGGCATATCACCTATTTTCAATGTGGCGGACCTGTTCCCATATACTTCCCAAGCAGAGGAAGACAATGTGGTATGGCCAAAATGGGACACCCAAGTTGGAGACAGTTCTTGGATGAGGCATATGCCTTCGGCTCAATCCCATGAGATTGAAGGGATTCTAGGTACCTAGATAGCCAAGAAGACACGTAGGAAGGAATATCTATGATATCTCATCAAGTGGAGAGACCGTCCAATGGAGGACAATTCGTGGCTCGACGCGGCGCAGATACATAAGGCTGGCTATTTGGTGGAGGAACTCATGGAACAGAGCCATGATTTTTTCTTACCCGAGAGCCTGATGCGGGAGCATCTGGCTAACAGGACAAAGACAAAGTGAAGGCGATAAGGTCTCTAAAGGGAACGAAGGAGATAATTTACTGAATGGATAGCGTACTTGTTTTTTTTATTATTCTTCTTTTATTAAGTTGCCTAAGTTAATTTAGTGAAGTGTAATTAGGAACAGTAGGAATTAGTTAGTGTCATTGTTTCTAGACAGTTAATTTGCTGTTGTAAAAACATGAAAAGTAAATATGCTAAACAACCATGAAAAGTTTCGTATGAGGAATAACTGATGTAACCAATTGAACATAACTAACAGTAGTTAGAGACAGTTTGAGAACACTGCTATTAAAAAGAGGGACAAAGCACAATGTACAGGTTCGACTGATAGAGAAATGGAAAAGAGAGAAGGATAATTTTTCTGTGCACATTCACCTCTACAGCGTCCCAAATACTGTGTATATTAGTTTGTGTGAAATTGCTTTCGTGGAGACTATTGTTATACCACTACAGGTTATAAAACGAAAAAGGAGATAACCAAAACCAGAGGAGAAGCGTAAGCACCCAGATTACAGGCGGACTCAACTAAAAAAATAGACATGAAATCATTTATGTGAACAAACGACACGAAGTTGGAATTACGAGTCTAGATAAGCAAACAAATTCTGTAAACACCAGGTATGCGAATATATAAATATAGTCCACTCAGTTCCATAGTTGAATTCATAGAAACGTAAAGACAATATTCCGGTTCTTTGCTCATTTACATTCTGTTCGAAACAAAGGAACGAACCCAGTTCATAAATATATGACTCATACTTATAACAAAGCGGAAGCCAAACCCAATAATCCTCAACTCATTACCATAACCCAACGATAATGACAAACTAAAGAAGAATCGAATACAGATAGTGGCTCGAAGACCAAATATACATTGACCCTACAGTTGTAGCATTGAAGCCGAGCGAAAAAAACTAACAAATAGAAACGACACTATCCGTGGTCAATTGGAACAGTCGAGGTTCCATGAGCCGAAACCCTCGGGTGGCCATACCTGCAATGAGAAACGACAAATGAAATGAGTGCTGGTGAAATGAAACAAAGAGAATTCAAAAATTGAATACAACAACCAATATATAGCTGATTAGCTTACCTGACAGAGGCAAGCCACAACTGCAACCACTCTTCCAGGTTTTCCCTACTCCTGAGGAGCCAAAGATGTTAGCCAACTGAGGAAAAAGGAGCATATATAACTAGCATAGAACAGGAGGACTTACCCTGATAAATTGGCGGAGGAACCGAAGGAGTTCATCACCACAGTTCTGTCGGGCTCGTGGAGAAATTGAACCCGGAGTTGGAGAAACATTACCAGGAAGAACGCAACCAACAACCGACTGCAAGACTCATGGAAAGCATAGACATCGAACCTAGATAAAGATGCATAGAGACATACCAAATTGATTACCAAACATACAACAACAGTCAACACTCGAGAAGGTGACCACGAAGGAAGTGAGCCTTACTAGGTTTTCATAACCTTGCCAGATGAATGGAAAAAGTTCTAGGTCGAGTCCCGAACCAGTAAAACAAGACCATAAGCAAAACCCACATTGAAGTCGCGAAGACCGCCGAGAGCACACAGTTCGAAGAACCAGGAAAATAAAACCACAAACAAAAAAAGGAAACCACATTGAAGCTGCGAAGACCACCAAGAGCACATAGCTCAGAGAACCAGGTGGACAAACCATAAAAGCAAAACCCACACTAAAGCTGCGAGAGACCGCCGAGAGCACACAGCACAAACGACCGGGAGAATAATGAATGAACAGAATGAGCGCGAGGTGGTGAAACCCTATACCAAGGCGGGCACGTGGAATCCCAAGGAGGGACAGTTGTCCAACAAACAGAGACCATCGTACTAATCACCATACCCCTCATTTAATTCAACGCGGTTAATCAAATTGCATTTATCAAAAAAATCTTTGTTGAAAATTATTACTTGCTTGTACACCCATCAAGTGGAATACGCTGACGGCGGGATCACGTGGGCTGGCCCCATCAGTTGATGATGTTATTCTCATCATTCTAATCATAATCATATTGATGGTGAATATTACGAAATGTAATTGAAATGAATTAAATGTTACTACTTAGTTATAGGATGAAACACAACAATTGTAATTTTAAAAATACATAATTGCAATTTGTATAGTGACAATAAATATCTCTAATCCATTAAAATTGTATATCAAGTCTACCTTGTTTGAATATAATGCTATTATATAGGTCTATTAGGTAAATAGAGTGTGTAATCAATAAATATAAAGTAACTTCACTAAATAAGGTCCACTAGTTTGTTGGCATTGCATATATAATGAAGACACATTATGTGATCAAGGTTTTTCAGAAGATAGAAAATATTTATATAAATAAAATTTATGTAATTAAATGCAAAGTGAGAAATATTATATTAGAGCTCTATTAAATTGAAGGTTTCTCACTTCAAGAGACAACTTAACATTACACCCTTCTTATAATATGAATTTTTATTTGTCTATTGTTGATGATTCAATGTTCATATCTTATTTTATTTTTAGAGTTACATTTCTATAAATATTTCTCTAGGTTTTTTTTTTCCATATATCAATGTACATCACAAATAGTATCAAAGCACTTTCCCATGGAGCATGCACCTAAACTTTAGAGAAATGTTTTTTAGTCAAAAGACATATTATAGCACATTTAGACACAAAAGCATTTCATTTAATAGGTAAGTTATTGTTGGGAGGCATAGGAGTGAGTTCAGTTGGTTGGATTCTCTTGTAAACCTTTATTGGTACTTACTAAGTAGTACCACCTCAGAAATATTCTATATATGGATTAAATCTTCCATGTAAAATTACTAATATTGGAATCCCTCTAAGTGCAACAAAAACCATATTTACATAAAAATATCAACCATATTGTTTCTATATTACAAAGAGCATAATACTCAGGGAGATCACTTTAATTTATTAAGGAATTGGATAATATGCCTAAGGGTATAGTTTATCTTCATTATTTAGCATCTTGAGAGACCAATTGAATATTATTATTGGAAACAACTACGTATATCATAGAGCTATAGTTGTTGGCACTCCTTTGTTCATAGGATTGTGTAAAACCCTAGATTCTATAGCACAAACAATTAAATTCTTACATAACATGGAATATTAGGTATTTGAGAATTTTTTCAGTACATTAATACTCAAGTAAGAGTAAATAATTTGAAAAAATTGCATATATCTCACAATACTCTTCTTCGGATGTTGAGCATAATGAAATAGATATTTAGTAACCATTTAGGTGGAAAACATGAGTCCAAGACAAATAAAACCCCTATCAATGACCTATCTCAACAACAATCTATTAGGCCTATCTAAAGAAAAACTATTATGATGTTAATATTATTAATCTACTTTCCTAGTAACCCTTCAAGTGGTCCTCATGGTTTGATGACCCATGCTAGGAACATGTCAACCATGAAAGCTAGAATGAATGACATAATACTAGCAATAAAGTCCCTCACACAAATAGTTGATGCAACTAAGGACTAAATTTGACTGCCATCAATGGGTGGTTGTCACTTTGTTTTGATAAACTTGACAAGTTAGAGGGTAAACATGATGATGGTGAATGTTCCATGGGAGAAGCCTCTTGTAGTTGCAACCGTTTCTCCCCATAATATGTTTAATGTTTACCTAAGGTATGTATGGATATGTTTGATATTTCCAATTTAAAGTGCACTGACTAGATGGACCAATAATTTTTCCTCTGTGCTATAGGGAATGGCCTACTAAAACTTAAAATATGAGTTTTGCATTTGGATTGGGAATGTCGACAATAGTGCTAATGGTATAAGAAAACATTTTTAGGAAACATTACATGGAAGTAGTTGGTGAAATCCCTTTTTCATCACTCAAAAAATGATACTAATTTTGTGGAATTACTTGCCAAATTGCATCAAATAAACACTATAGAAGAATATATTGATGCTTTTGAGTACTTGTTAATCAAAATAGAAATTGTGACTAATGATTTTTTAAGCATTATTTTATTAATGGTCTCAAAGAAATAAAATCACATGTTAAATGGAATCACCATTACCTTGTTATTATAGGCCCCTCAATCAGATTTTATGGCATAGGGTGTGACATGTGCCTATTCTAGACACTCGAATATTGCTCCATTACCATGCGAAAACTTGGTTTTGAGTGAACATGTTGCTCCATCCCTTAAGATTCATAAGTTGATGTGAGTAGAAATAGTGAAATGTCAACTTATGAGGAGAATAGTGAAATGCAAGAATATGAGTCCAACAAACAAGGAAAATTTATCCAAGTTGGAAATAATGCAAGTATATGCATAGTGCATGTTGCTAACAACATTACAAAGGAAAGTGTGGAAGAATAATTTATTATAGAAATTAATAATATTGCAAGTCCAAGTTTATTACAATAATAGAGTAACAAAATAAAAACCAAATAAGGAAATGTTTGAGCAACCTAGCATTAGTAGCCTATGTTGTCAAAGAAATGTTGATGTAGTAAACTAAAGATGGGGATTTGGAAAACACCACTAAGAGCGAGCAATTTGAATTAGGAAATACAACTAAGAAAACAAAGTTTTAAAAAAATAGAAGTAGAAGAATAGTACTAAGTAGTAAAAAAGATTATGATCAACTAGGAAAAGAATATGAAAAAATCCAGCATGGATATGATCACTTACAACTCTATATAGTAGAGTTAAATATTACAGAGAATAAAAAAATTAAAAATAAAAAGAAAATAAAAAAGAATGAGTAGGAGAAAGTATAAGTGAGATAAAAGGAAAAATAAAATAAAATTAATAAGATCTACCTAGTTGTTGATTTATTAAAGGTTTTATGATAAGTTACTCATGTTTTATAGCTAAAAGACTTAGATGTATGAGCATATCTAAACTTTTTGCAATGTTATATTACGCTAAAATATTTCTAGATATATTTTATGTTTTCTTTTAACTTTTCAAATCTTCAATACAAGAATACTGATTACTTGTTTTATTCAGAGCTCTCTCAACCCATAACTAATATTGAGCATGTTATAGAAAAATCATTATTTTATCTTTATACCCAATTTTATAAGGAAATGTGAAGTTTGGAACTGGTAAGTACGCTCAGTTTTTAAAATTAAGATACAACTTTCTCGCGAAATGTCATTAACACATATTTTTACATGCTCAGCCATTTCCACAGAAAAATTGATTCCACGGTAAGTTTTAAATTTTATTCCTAATCAAAGAGAGACCAAAGAGAGCTCGAAGTATTTCTACGGGTATGTTCCAGTATACTTTAGAGTTTGGGGAAAGAAAGTTGCATGTATATATATATATATAAATAATTTTAGGAAGAGAAGTTTACAAAATTACATGCGGAAAGAAAGTTGATATTATATATATATATAATTTTAGAAAGAGAATTTACAAATTATATGTGGATATTTTATTTATAGAGTAAATAGTAGTATCCAAGTTTGACATTTTTTATAGGATGGAGTTTATTTCCTTTAAATAAAAAATAAATAAATAAAATAAATATTATTTTATAGATTATATATATATATATATATATATAATTAATTAATGTAATTAATTTAATTTTAATTTGAATTTTAAAAATTAATTATATTTGGAAATAAAAATAAATATATTTACTCAATTTTAATTGTAAAAATCATTACAAAGTAAAAAGAGAGGGCTCCAACGATTCATAGCCACCTAAGGTTTCTGGCAAACTCGGCCGCCTCTGAACTTTTTTGTACATCACCATACTATAACAAATCAGCCTCTCTGGCGATAGTGAACCTCGTCAATAAGGACCATTGGAATGGATCCCCTTCCGGGGGGTACTCTGCACCTCCCCCTAATGGAGGAAATGAGATTTGCACTCCCAATGAAGATGATAGGGCTCCAGAAAAGGTGTAGCCTAACAGTACTGAAGCACAAAATGACCCAATAATGCAAAGGAAAAACAAAGCTTCACCGGATTCAGAGGCAAGGCCTCAGAATCAACAACAAGGTGATCCTACTTTGAATAGCGAAACCCCCAAAGCGACTTCTGCTACATGCGAACCTATTGCAGCAGAACGACCCAATATAGAACTACCGGGGCATTAGATCAATACACAGATCCAATTTATGAAGGACCACGCTCTTATAGGGAAATTCATTGGCTTCTAGCCAACGGAGAAAGCCCTGCAGGAATGGATTTTGGCCAAATGGAAACCCAAAGGACATGTCACCTTGTAGCTTGGTCCTAAAGGTTTCTTTATAGCGATTTTCAACTGCAGAGAAGATCATAACAGAATTTTAGACGGTGGCTCCTATTTCTTCAACTCAGCGGGCCTGTACCTAAGAGATTGGATCGAAAGATTCAATCCAGACATAGAGGATTTTAGCTAGGCGTTGATCTGGATTCGATTGTATTACCTACCTTTAGAGTACTGGGATGAAGAATCGCTACAAGACATTGGAAATGGACTGGGCAATTTCATAAAGGTAGCAGAAGAAATGAAACTCAAAAGGTACACCTCCTATGCTCGCATTTGTGTCTACATGCATCTAAACAAAGCACTTCCAGATTCAGTAAGTCTTTACCATGATGATTTTGAATGGATTCAACCCATAGATTATGAACACATTCCATTTAGATGCAGGAAATGTCATGCCCATGGACATATTTTCCGTGATTGCCCCCTCAATGCTACCACCAAAGCCAACAACTCCTTAGAAAAAATGGACTCGGAAGCGTTCACCAAAGTAAATTCTCGAAAAAATCACCACAAAAAACCCACCTCAAGGCTTAGAAATCCTGCAACCAATACATATAAGCCATCAACCAGCAATAGCTTTGATATCCTCTCTCAACCTACCTTGAACAACTCTGAATCCCCTATCCAAGCTAAAGAAATACCCAAGTCTTCTTTGATAATCCACCCCTCAAACTTCAGGAAAAACATGAAGTCACCTATAGACATGACAAGCCCAATATCCATTCCCAACAAGGAAACTGAATGGCGATCGAATGGAATGGAAATTGAAAACTTAATACAAGAATCAATCCACACAAATGACTTAGCAGTGAAAAACAGTGAACCCAAACATATGGAAGGAACTAGAGAGTATTGACATTGGGAATCTAGTTATATTTAGCCTTGAGCAAGCATGTAGGAAGAAAGAATTTGAAAAAATACCAGATAGATAGTTAGAGAATTTGCAGGTAATCCTTTCAAGAGAAAAGCAGCAGCAAACATTGGGGATACAACCAGGGAGTCAATGGGATGGGAAAAACCTTCTCAAAGATACTGAGAAACGAGGAAGAAAGACAAATCTGCAAAGAACCGTCATCATAGGGGAAATGTTGTTGGAATCAGGGAGATATTCCAACTTAACAAAGTACTACCGACCAAAACCCAATGTTGAATTATGAAGCTCATTTCATCGAATTTAAGAGGGTTAAACAGTCCTGTGAAGTACAGAATGATAAAAAACATGATACAGCAGGAGAAACCACAGATTTTCTTCATGCAAGAAACAAAATGTAGCATTAGTACACTTGGTACCATTCTCTCAAAAGCCTGGCCAGGGAGCCATTCAGTAGCAGTGGATGTCTTGGGAGTTTCATGAGGATTGGAAATGGCATGGAACACCCAAGCTATTTTGCTCACTGATTTCCATGCCACTCATAATCTTATTCAAGCCACTTTTCATATTATAGGGACCAATATGCATGGCCATCTCTCAAATCTATATTTTCTTCAAGATGCCA
Organism: Pinus taeda; assembly: GCA_000404065.3. Taxonomy (NCBI): domain Eukaryota; kingdom Viridiplantae; phylum Streptophyta; class Pinopsida; order Pinales; family Pinaceae; genus Pinus; species Pinus taeda. The sequence continues at coordinate 45,653 of APFE030209162.1, forward strand.
CGAATAAATTGGCATTACTGAACATATTAGTTGCTCTCAATTGTGCCAGAGTCCATCCTCTTTGGATTATAGGTGGTGACTTTAACATGATTACTAGACCTGAGGAGAAGAATGGAAGCTGAGTCAAACTAGACATGGAAATTAGTCACTTTAAAGAGTACATACAAAACAATTGGCTCATTGATAAGCCCTTTAAAAATGGCATGCACACGTGGAACAATAAAATATCAGGCTCACAACAAATCGCCTCACGATTGGATAGATTTTTGCTATTTGACAATGCCATTCATTTAGGAGGAGACTTCTCTACCTCAATCCTGCCTCTTTTTGGGTCAGATCATTGGCCCATATCTCTACAATGGCAAAGGCCTGCCAACTCCACAAGGAGACCCTTCCAGTACAAAGCATTTTGGCACACTCACCCAGAATTTGACAACCTGGTCCACTCAATATGGAAAAGCTTCATCCCTCCTATAGGATCACAAATGTATCAACTTCAGCAACGACTCAAATATTTCAAAATGCATATCAAGAAATGGAATCAAATGACATCTGGGAATGTATTTCAAGCCCAAAAAGCTCTAGCACATGAAATGATGGAACTTCAGCAAAAAAAATCAATGAAGAAAGGACAGGAGCACTGGCAGAAAAGGAACAAAGCCTTTAGAATCAACTGGACGAAAGAAGAAAGTAAGAGGAGATTCTTTGGAGGTAGAAATCCTGAATAAGATGGCTAAATAAGGGAGAACGGAATACATAATTCTTTCACTGCACCACCATACAAAGAAGAATGCACAACAACATCACTCAAATACAGAATCCGCAGGGAGAAAAATTGGAAGCACACGAGGATATCGAAAGAGAGCTCCTCCAGCATTTCAACAAGTTCATCAAGAACTGCATATAAATAGATAGCCAACTATAGAGAGGATTCTCCAGCATATCCCAAAAATCATAACAAATGAACATAATCAACTACTCCTTCGTCCTGTAACTCTACAGGAAGTGGAATCAGCAATGAAATATCTCAAAGAGGGGAAAGCTCCAGGCCCAGATGGTTTTACCTACAACTTCTTTCATAGATTTTGGGAACTCATTCAAATGGACATATGGAAGGTTGTGGAAGAATCAAGAACTCTCCATTGATTGCTTCCTTCTCTAAATGCCACCTTTATTACTCTCATCCCTAAAGAAGAGAAGGCAACAACTCTGAATAAGTTCAGGCCAATAGTGTTGTGCAATGTTATGTAGAAAATCATCTCCAAAGTCATTGCTTCCTGTTTGAAACCACTGCTTCCATTGCTAATTTTTCCAGAACAATCAGGTTAAGTAGAAGGCAGGCATATCATTGATGACATCATTCTCACCCATGAGATCATTCATTCTTTAAAGCATAACAAAAAAACAGGTATGCTTCTCAAAATTGATCTCTCTAAAGCATTTGACAAGTTAAGCCGGGTTTACATTCAAAAAATACTTATTGCGTTTGGATTTTTGTCTCCCTGGGTTAGATGGGTTATGAATCTTGTCTCCTCTACTTTCTTCTCCATTTTGGTAAATGGTATCTCCTCTTAGCCTTTCCAACCATCCAGAGGTATTCGACAAGGAGATCCCCTCTCTCCCTTTCTTTTTGTGCTAATGGTTGAAGGATTAGGATGAGCAATAAAGATTTCCCTTCAAACTCAGCAACTCAGAGGCATTTCTCTTCATAATTCCCCAGCCATCACACATCAACAATTTGTGGATGAAAACATGTTGTTTGGGCATCCATCTGTACAAGAAGCATTAAAGTTTAAAGCCATTCTTGATGATTTTTTGGAAACCTCAGGAGCTAGCATCAATACTTCAAAATCCCAAATCTTCTCACACTCCCCCCATCACTCAATCCTCCATAATTCACATTCTTGGATTCTCTAAAGCCTCTCTTCCTTCCAAATATCTTGGAGCCCCTTTGACTGATTTAGCACTCAAACATGCCTCTTGGCTTTTAATCCTTGAAAAACTTGAAGCCCATCTAGCCTCTTGGACCTTTAGAGCCCTTAATATGGTTAGTAGGTTGGTGCTGGTTAAAGCTGTTCTACAATCGATGCCTTTATATCTTTTCTCAATTTTGGCCACACCAAAATGGGTACTTAAGAGAATAAAAAATTTACAGAGAAACTTTCTATGGGAATTTGCAGGCCAAAATAGAAAATGGGAATTGGTCAAATGGAACATAGTTTTCCTTCCCAAAACAGATGGAGGAGCGAGGCTCCGAGATCCTCACCACAACAATGCAGTTATGGGAGCGAAGATATGGTGGAAATGGCTCTTAGCTCCAAACACACCATGGGCCACTCTTTGGATTGCCAAATATGCAGATAACAGACCACCAGAAGATTTAATCAAACTTATAACCAATGAAAAGGGCTCATTAATCTGGAGTTCAGCAAGATAGTAGAGCACCCTGATACAGAAGCATAGTTTCTGGGAAGTCAAAGATGGTAGCAACACTTACTTCTGGGTTGACTCTTGGTAACAAAAACAACGGCTCAGCAATATGTACAATCCTCCACATACAATTGATTGGGCAACACAACAGCAAGAAAAAGTAAATCAGCACTGGACCCTAGTTATTAACGAGGGATACAGACAATGGATAACTGCAGAACAAATTATAAAACAAAGCACAGAGCAACTCCACAATGAGATTAACATAAAACTTATTAATAGGAAACTTTAATTCTCAAACAAGAAGGATATACTAAGATGGGGATATACCCCACGAGGAATTTTCACTACTAATGAAGCATATAACCTCTTGATTCGAACTCAGGACTTGAAAGATCCCATTTGGGACAAAATCTAGTCTCTTGGTATTTGGACCAATATTTCTACTTTTCTCTGGCTGTTATATCAAAAAAGGATACTCACTTGGGACAACCTGATGAAAAAAAACTTCCACGGACCCTCAAGATGCCCTAATTACAACCAATAGGAAGAGACAATATAGCATCTTATGGACACATACTACCTAGCTAATAAAATCTAGGAGAAAACAGAATTTATACGTCAAAGAAGAGGCAGAGAAATAGGGGATATCACCGAAACCATTTGGAACTGGAGAATTCATCCTTACAAGAGAAGAGTGCTAAACTTTCTATGGAAAATTGTCCCTAGCCTTCTCATTTGGACTTTATGGAAGGAAAGAAACAAACGCATTTTCAAAAGCCAAAGCACCCCTCTTCAGATCATATGGAGTAATCTATGCAACACTCTGCAGGAAACGATGGCGCTTCAAATTTGGCATGAAGAGGACCTTCCTACCCTTCCTCAAGAAAAGAACATTTGGGAGAAATGGCATCTTCGACTTACCCAGACTCTTGAGCTCCCCAGAGACCTCTCTTAAACTCCCAGCACATCAAGTAAATGGCAGCCTCCTCCCCATATAAATGATACAATTAAATTTTGACAGAGCATCCAAAGCAAACCTAGGCAAGGCTAGATACGGTGGCATCTTCAGAGATCATAGAGGTAGGCCACTCAAGCTCTTCTTTGGATCGATAGGTTGGGACATGAACAATTCAACTGAACTAGAAGGACTGTGGCAAGGATTTTGTTTAGCTCGAAAACATGGCTTTTTTCCGATAGTAATAGAAGGAGATTCTCAAATCCTCATCAACATGGCCAATCAAATCCTCCAAGGCACTCCTGCTTACAAAGTAGCTGACAACTGGAGATTAGCAGCTAGATTGGAGCTTATCAAACAGTGGCTCCTAATTAACAGAGCTATCACCTTCCATCATGTCAAAAGGGAAGACAACAAATTGGCGGATCTTCTAGCATATCTGGGAGTGGATAGTGATCGAGTCTTAAATGTCAGCTTGTTTGATATTATAAATGATAGCTCCCGTCTAAAGGAATGCACTGACTTGGTGCAGCATGAGGCAGAACTCCCGGATGTGGGTGATTAAATGCGTTGTCATAGCGCAGCAAAAAAGGGACGGCAAGTGGTGAAGCCAACTGGTTACCCATGCTTCCCTCCAAAACTCTATCACAAACATTTATGGAGATTTATTGCAGTGTGTGGGATGAGGTAGACTCGATTTGTTGATTAAGATGATGCTCTTGGATCGCTTCCCCCATACTCCTTCTCCTCTGAACCTTAATTGTCTCCCTGTTGCCACAAAGCCGAGCCTACGCAAGACATTGAGGAGAAGATGCCAGCTACTGAGTTGCATTGAATTGGAAAAGAATGCCCATTTCTCGCACAACCTCCTTCGTAGCCTTCACTCTGATACTTCAGACCTTAACCTTGGCACTAATTTGAATACCTCTACTCCTTCGGCTCCCTCCAGCAATTCCACCCTTGTCACCACTCATCCTCGTCCCAGTTTATCAAATTCAAGCTAGATTAGCATGGCTTGGCTGCGCCATCGGATGCACTGTTGGAGGGGTGGCAGCAAAGGGAGAGAAATTCAGCCTCCCTCTACCCCCTTTGCTGCTTCTCCCCCCTCTTCTGCAGCTCACTTCACAGGACGATATCCTGCCACCCATAGTGGACAAGGACGCGAGTAGATGGCAGGTTCTTTGCGTGTTGCAGAGGCTCCTCAATCTCCCAACCATTCATCCAAATTTCAGTTTCGGTGTACTCTGGATAGACCGTGCATAATTGCCACAATTTCTGTAGCATTCAAAGAAATACCTCAAAGCACATACGTCCCAGCTAGGCATATCCTGGAGAAGATAGTTGCGGGAAAAATGAAAGCCCCTGGCAGCAGCTCAAGGGAATGCAAAAGATAGGAGGACACTACAGAACGCAAAGGTGCAGATCATGGAGGTAATACCTCAACCCGCTCCAAGACGGTGGAGGAAGCATCGAGAGTTCAACAGGTTGCGAAGGATGAGATGGAGGAATACAAATGTCTGATCATTGAAGAACCTCCTCACTCCAACGACACATAGCCGTTCCAAGCTTACCCTCCTACCAGGTCATAATCTCATAGACTTCCATATCAGTGGTCCATTTTGTCGTTTCCTTCGTGAAAATGTTGTTAACGGTCTATTTTGTTGATTACTGTATGCAATTGTTGTTAAATTTTAATGTGAAGTCTGATAAACTGTTCCAGGCTGTAACCCTTGCGTGGGCAGCAAACATTTCAATTTTGGACTGGTTTCCTCATTGCGAGCAGTCACTTTTAGATATAGGTTGTTAAACACAGCTTATTATGAGACCTGAACTACAGAGATCGGTGCCTCCTTGTACCATTTTTTTATATTAATAGATTTAGACATATTTAAAAAAAATAAAAAAAATTAATTGTAAAAATATTTCAATGGCGGTAAAACTTTTTCATAAAATGGAATAATAATAACTATAGCTTAAGCATAGATATGGCATTTCTACATGAACCAAGGGTATTTTTTCTCTTCAAGATTTAATTTTCTCTTATTATTGATTGTGTGTGATTTAAAAAACATGTATATGGTTTAGGTGATTGTGAAGAAACATGAGACTATTGGTTATGGAATCTACACGGTAAGGGTTATTTTTGTAATCTTTATAATTTTATTGGGTTGAGAGGCTTATTTTACCACCTAGTATGAGGGGATGTGTAATTATGTCCGTGTTCAACATGGTGATGATATATGTCCATCTTAAAATAAAAATAAAATATTCTCTAATAAAAAAACAATGTGAACTATAATAAAAAATAAAAATAATATGCTATCCATGTTTAGTTAGCGAAATCCATATAATGTAATATAATTTGTTGTAAAGTGATTTGAATATCTATGTTAACTAATTTATGTCAATATCAACTTCACATATATGATATATCTATATATAAAAAAATTGTCAAAAGAAAACATTTAAAAAAAATTATATATACACACACACACATAGATGATTCATTGAGATTTATCATGGGATGAAAGGGATGCTATTTTTTTTTTTTAATTTTCACTTTAAAGGAAGTTTACACCCAAATAAATTTGATTCCTATCTACTCATGTTAGATTCGAAATTAGATGGATCTAATTGATTGAGCCAAAAGGCTTATTCTACAGCGCAGTATGAGGGGGATGTGTAAGTTTATCCGCTCATCTGTCCATTGAGTTGACATGTGCCCCTTTATTGATCCAAGAGGCTCTTACTACAACCTTGTATGAGGGGAATGTGTAAGTTTGTCCATATGTCCATCCATCAAGTTGACACTTTCTCCTTTAAAAAAATAAAATAAAAAATAAAACAAAAATTATGTTCTAAATAGAAAAAGAAGGTTGTCTATCATAAAAAAAATGAGTAACATGTTTAAACCCTATCCTTTTCAAAAATATTTCAACGGGAAATTTAAACAAACTATTTGAAGATCTATGTTAACTAATTTATGTCAATATAAACTTCATATATATTTATATATAGAAAATATTTGTTAGATTCGTACTTAGGATGGATCTATGTTGGTTGTATTTGAGAGATGTGTTGTAGTTTCAGTAGATATATCTTTCCAACACTAGATTAGAGCCTAAAACTTTCAAAACAAGGAGTCAACCATATTCTAGAAGCCTATCGAGATCCAGATTCTACTTCAGCTAAAAAAGTGTTGAATAACCTACTTATAGTTGTGTTAAAGACTATAAGGTTGTTGACATTAGTAGTAATGTAAGTATAAAATCCATCAATCTTCAATTTTTCAAAGAAACTATAGTTTTAGTAACATTAAAATCATACATCCAACCAAATTTGAATGCCAACATTCCCACAACTTTTTTGAATGGTACTCCTTGCTCTTTGTGAACAATTGTAACATTGGTTGGTTGGTGCACCTCCTCTACATTGCAGGAGGCCATACATTTGGTTAGGACTTTTTCCATATTGAGAAGTATTAAAATCAATTTGTTATGGGTTCTGAACATGAATATTCAAGAATGTATTCATATTTTTCTCAAACTTATTGCCTTGTCTATAGTTATGTTTGTATTGCAGTTGTACATAATTAGTTGTGTGTTCATCAAGACTTGTAATTATCGCTACAACTACAACTAAATTGACCTAGATCTATCTAAATTTTGAAAACATTGAATTCACATAGAACAAATTTAGAAGGTCCTCAAATTTTCTTTTTTTCAAATTCTCCGTTGTTAAGATCTTACCATGGACTAGTTTCCAATAGAAGGTATTTACTTTGGGTAAGTCATCCTTATGTTAAATTTTCCCCATATACTTAATTTAGGAGGGTGTTACAATTGTGATATTACAAACTCATATCCTTGTTTAACAATGTATGAAGTATTTTTCCCTCTTTAAGAATCCAAAATTAAAATCTACAACTAATTACATCAATTTATGCAAAGAATCAACACACAACTATTCAACTAGTTAGCATAAAATTTTGAAAAAACATGAGCATATAAGACTTACTTGTAGTGATGATATTCCTTACTTGTGATTTGAGATATGAACGCTATTTGAATCCCTCTAATCACAACAAAGTTTTGGGGACGAATGTCCACCCAATTGTAGGTTGAGTTGCACATAATCTTTCTATAGTCTTCTCCCGAAGAATAATCATCTCATTCCCTTCTTTGTCCATTAAATAGAACCAATTGTTCCAAAAATGGAAGGGAATTGGAAAATTTTCCACATGCACACAATTCATGTGTCAACATGCAACTTTTTTTTTATTTTTTTTAAGTTTTACTTAATTCAATATTTCTCTTGATTTAACTCTTTCTTATTTTATTATTTTACTTTTTGTTAAATTTACTTATTATAAATTTACATAATATATATATATATATATATATTATATATATATATATATATAATTATATATAGCTCGAGTTATTATTCAATATTTAATTTATTTACTATATTATATTTCATTATTATTATATTTATTTACTATTATTATATTTTCTTTATTATTATTTTTTTCCTGTAAGAAAAGTCGTAATTTATTAATGAAAACAAAATTACATTTTGTATATGTTGAGTTGCATTTCATTTGCAAGTCAAATGAACTCAGATCAGGGGTTCGTTAAAAAACGTTTAATGTACATATGGGGAGAAAATCATGTTTTCCTCCCCTTTTTCTTCTCTACCTTGCGCCACTCCCCTTGAGATGGCATTGTGGATAAAAGTTGAAGTGGATATTCAGTGCCTGGTCAGGGATTTTCCTTGTTAGAATCAGAGGTGTCTTATGTGTGTAGTCTTTTGGTTCCATTGTTTTCCATTGTATCTGGCATCTTTTCCAATTGTGGTTCCATAGGTCCTTGTGGAGATGTCTCCTAGATTTCTTCTTCTCTATTTGTTTGATTGTTCTCATTTGGTATGGGTTCTTCCACTTCAAAATCCTCCTCCTCTTTAGGATCTAGTGGGGGGAATTTCTAACCCTTGTGTTGTTTCCCTGTTTTCTTCTTCCTTCGGCTGTATTTTTTTGTCTTTAGGACATGTGTTTTGTAGATGTCCTGTTTGCTAACATATTCTGCACCTAAATGTTGTGTTTTCATAGTCTAGTTTCTGTGTCCAACTTTGTTATTTATGCTTCAGCTGTATGCGGTTCGGTAAGCCTTTACTGAGATCTACTTCCACACAAATGCGAGCGAATGTAAAAATTCTTTCATCCACTCTTTGTGTATCCATTTTAATATATCTACCAATGGTGTTACCTATGCCTACGAGAACCTATTGGTCCCAGAAGTGTAATGGGAGGTTGTGTAGACAGACCCAAACTGGCATCTTGGAAGCTACCATAGTATTGGCATCAAATTTCGGGAACCATGGTGTGATGAAAAGACATGTAGATCCCCAGAACCATGGTCCCTCATGTATCACAATGTCTCTTATCTCTGTTGAATGGAGCTTGACAATAAAAAAACCCCTTGGAATGGAGGTGAATCTCATAGTGTAGAGTCCATTTTGTGAATATCCAATGGAAAAATTGAAAGGGTTTTGGCCAGAAACAATTGAATCGACAAATGATGGTTTGTGATTCAAAATTATTACATGCCTCATTTGTTTCTGGTATATCTATATTTAGTTTTGGTGTATAGTTTTTTCTGCTCCACAATGTATGGACTGGGTTCTGTTCCAGCTTGCTTTGGGACTACTGTAGGAGTTTTCCCCTTATAAGATGTTCTTGAAGGATATTCCTCCATTTTTGTGCTTCTGTTGTGGATTTGTGTTGTTTTTTGTTTTTGTGCTTGTCCCACTGCCTCCTTCTGTTTGTTTTGTTGAACTGAAAGTTGTTGCACCACCTCACAGCCTCAGGTTGGGTGTTATAGTGGATTCTAACATAATGTTGTAGTCCAAAATGGATCTAAGATCCTGTAGGTTTATGCCCCCATATAACAGAATTTGTAGTCCAACCGGGTAGCCAATTTGTTGGGAGATGATATTCTTCAAGTTCATAACGCAGTCTATTGTAAGGACCCAAATCAAGGTAGACTTCCTTGAAGGGGTTTTAATAAAAATTTGAAAGCAATTAGAAGTTACCAAGGAAGGGGGTTCTATGGTCCTCTGGGTCATGCAGGACTGTTTAGCTTCAATGTCTCCATAATGCTCTGTATTCTGTGGGTACTCCTCCAACGTCTTGACGACCTTAACAAAATTTCCGAGAGTTTTGGTCAACCCTTGCGAGGAGGTGAACATGTCTTCGATTCCAGAAAACTGCAAAAATTTGTTAAGCACGTGAGTAGCCATAATCCCGCACCTCTATGGGCAGTCACCATTCTGACTATTTTGGAGCCACATTTACTAGTGATCTTAACAAGTACGTGTGGGCCAAATCTTTTTACCCCAATAACCCATCCTCACTGGAATAACTGAAAACTTGGCAAAAATAATGGCTCCGCAGCTGGCGTTGGCCACCTCTTTATTGCACTTAACGCTAAGCTCGATGTGGTCATTTCCATCACCCACAATTTGGTGCTCCACAACGACCAACGAGAAAAGATAAATCTGCTCGCAGGAACGGATTTTTCCGTCTTTTACCAGGTGGGCAAGATTTGTCACAGATACCCCCTTTCCTTCTCAATCTCTTCGGGGTCCCTGTGTTGAAAAGTGTGCAACAAGAAATGCTTGTTGAGAATGCAACAAGATGATGGAGCTTAGTGGAAAGGAGTCGCCTTCACTAAGTGGGCCCGCAGGCTATTTTTGGCGCAAGTCTATTTTTAGACTATGTCTATTTTTAGACATATGGATCATGGTCTATGAGTTGCAGGATGCTATTTGTGGATGATTGGTCATGTTGGTAAAAATAGATGGACTTCTATTTTTAGACATATGGGCGGAGTCTATTTTTAGACTGCCAGGCTAAAAATAGAAAAGTCAAATATTATTATCTCACAATAATATTTGGACTATAAACTTAATCTTATTCTCTTGGAGCACTTCAGTTCGAGCTACGGATGTGGCACATGCAATTGCATGAAGGAAATACGTGGTTCTTATGGGTTAGTTGAATATTTGCATGCATGACTTCAGTTAGAACTCAAGTGAGTTGAGTTTAGTGGACTGGAGGTGCAGTTGATGGAGTTGTGTTCAGTTTAGCTTTGTTAAACTGGTTGTATTTAGTCTAACTGGCAAATAGACTAGAGATGAGTTGGGTGAATTAGTTATTAATTAATTCACAAGTTATTAACTCATAATACAACTAATGAATACATCAGTTAACTCAGTTGCATGTCAGTGCATGTTCAGTTCAGCAGGGACAGGTGTTAGAGAATCAGATTGCTATCAGTTGTGACTATAGTTGTGCACCAGATCTTGCACAAATCAGGGGATTGAGTATGCCAATGAGTTTGAACGTATTGTAGCTTGGAAATACGTGATTTAGCCAAGGAAAGACGTGGATGCCTTGGAATTATCACCGGTTCTTGTGCAGGTATTGAGCAGCGGAGGCAGGCAAGCAGCGGAAGAGATTTGAGCCAGTGATTGATTCAGATCTGAGCTGTATTGTGTGTAACAGGTGGAGCTGGTACTGGATTGCTTGTGATAAGCATTGTACTTTGTAATGTTACATGACTCAATCATTAATATACAGATAGTTGGGGTTTTTAGCGAGATGCTTTCCCCGGGATACATACTGTGTTAATGTGTGAATGCTCTTGATGTTTTATTGTTATTGATGCTGCTATATTGATGATCAACGTAGAGGAGCTTATGTATTGTGTATGTTTTCCGCAATAGTACATGATCAGGATAATCTCTGTTGAATATGTGTTAAATTATTCAAAATTTCTACACCCTGGTGTCCACTGTGACTATCCCTATTGCCCCTGTCGCCTCGGCCTTGCCCAAACCCGTGCCCGAATCCCCCTCCTCTTTTCGCCATTGCTTCGCTAGGGTTTCTCCATCCTCCCTTGTCTTTTCTTTATTATTTATTATTTCTTCACTTGTGTATTAATATTATTGTATTTGTCTATTATTATTATTACGGAGCATGACATACTCCTCCTCTTTAAGGAACTTCGTCCAGAAGTTAAGTTGAACCTTTTAACTTTTTATTTTATTTTATTTAGTTATTAATTACTTCACATTTTCCATACACCCTTTTTTGAACCAATACAACCAACAGACATTGAAAATTTTCACATCACTAGAGAAATCACAAGGAATATTTGTCCCTTTTCCCAACATTCAAAACCAGGCATAAAGCCTCATTAGTTTGTACCATAGCCCAAGAATGGCCCCAAGGCTAATGCCTAGTCAAACCTCATCTTCACCAAGCCAGACACCTAGCTTAGTACTCTAAGTAGTAGTAATCCAAGCATCTTGAGAGACTGACTCACTCCCTCAACACTCACTAAGGTGCACAAACCCAAGCATCAAAGTCCTTACACCCCCACTAGACTTCGACATCCCAATCCAATATTAGGCACTTGGCCTCCAATATCAGACACTTATCCTCCTCAAGATGGTCCCATATCCCCTCAAGAATTATATATCAAGATCTATACAAGACGAAGGAACCGCTCGAATATGTATTGTTGATTGAGTTTGTTCTCAACCCATACGATGTTACATATTCTCCCTCATAGGTATGGCCTCTCACGAGATCATCAAATAAACCAGCCCTCTCGTCCCATTAGTGGATTTCCTTCCAATCACCACATATCGACATGCAACCAATGCATCAGTTATAACAACATAATTTCATAGAAAATAATCCACATGTCAAGTCTTGCATGTCATTATGATAAATATCATTGTTAATAACAATATTTTGAATTATAATGAACTACATGCTCATGCATGTCATTAAATATGTATGCAATTACCACATGTTTTACATCATACTGTCTTCATAAGTTATACCATTAACATATTTGTATCAAAGATATACCACAACATCACATAATAAATGGAACCACATGTTAATATAACCTCATATCATAACATCATAATTCCTATGCTAAACTATGCATATCATATCCCTCATGAGCATACAACTTCATTATTATAACACAAAAAAATAAGAACCACATGTGCCTCATTATCCTCATACCATAATATCATGAAACTTCATCCCAACATTATAATCAACAGTCCTATGTTGACATAACAATTAACTAAAACCATAATCGATATCATTCTCGTACATATGAGGTTATGATACATATCAAATATAGAAAAATAATGCACTATATCTTTTTATCATGATTTATCTAGAAATCAATTTCATTTGCTTGTAAAAAATGAATACCAAAGACCATTCATCCTCAATTTAGAATCTATAATATCTCATCGCTACTCATTAAACTAATAACATTCATCTTGCAGAATTTAGTAACACCAAACCTATCCATAATTTAAAATCTATATTTAATCCAATCCTCAATAAACTAATATAACCCTTTTATATGATAAAAAATATAATAATAATAATAATAGTAAAACACAAACATGATCACTATTCTCCTATTAATATTCATTATTATTAAAGCTTATGTATTCTCAATAGTATTTATTTGTTTATCAATTAAATTAATTCCTTCACAAACTTATGTATTTCACATACATATTTTACTTATATATTTCACATAATTTTTTTTTCTTTTTTTTTTTATAATAAATGTAATCATAATTACAATTCAGAAATAACAATACTATTTCAAAGAGAAATTGACCACATAATTTAAAATTAAATATTCACACACACACACACATATATATGATAATTATACATAATATTTACTTTATCATTGACATAGCATAATTAATATCGTACAATATTATATCTATATCATCACGTATACTTATAAGTAAATACTTTCCATTAAAGAAGACAAGTAATACTTAATATAATAATAATTTATTTACATATACTTAATTTTTTTTAGAAAACAAATTAATTATCTTCAATAGTTTCATGTTACATACAAATCCAACTTCCTAAAGACGACAACCAATATTTACAAGTATACGTGGGGCAATGTACACCCACCGTTCGATTGAAACGGGTACATTATCTAGTGGTGGACATATACTACCCCACGTATTAATGGCTGAATAGACTCGTAAATATGCCTTGCCCCCAAATACTACCCATAAATAAAAGACCAAGATGAGTTTTCTTTCTTATAGCGATTAAGAGGGCTAGTTCTCAAGCCCAAGGTGTAGTGTTCCAAGTCTAGACCCCTTAAAAACTTGATTAAAGGTGCGGGGAAGAATTTTTTTGGCATTATGGTACATGTGTTGTCCTTGATGGCAACTCACATTGTAACCGGTTAATTTAGAGGTAACAAAGTAATGGCACAGAAGAACAGGATGATGGGACAAAGAATCGCAGATCAAAATCAAGAAATTGAGGAAAGAGAATGTTTTAAGTTGTATACGTTGTTTAACCTAGTCCAAGTCATGTATACACATGGGTTCACAAAATAGAAGGTGCATATATGTATTGTGGAGTAGGAAGATTCTCTCTGTGGATAGAGACAATCCCTCTAGCCTAGGGGAGAGGGTCTAGCCACAAACAGGACAATCTATTATAAGTTCCCTTACATTGAGAATGGATAATATCCTACCTCTTGTATCGATAATCCTTGTTTGTTGAAGTCCTTGTGCCTTTGCTCTAGCGATTAGTTCCTTAGTGTCAATCAAGCACCTTGAACAATGGGACAAGAAAATAAAGCACACATGATAGCATACAAAATATTCAACCTACTTAAGAGGCTAAGGAGTCTTAAGCTACCAAATAACATATGCAGTTGATATAGGAAACAAAATATCAGTTGTATTATTATGACAAAAAGGAAAGTACAACCTTCGCCTTAGTGTTGCAGGTTTCCTTCGACATGTTCTGCTTCCAGAACCACTATTAGCATCCCATGGTTCACCCTCAAAACAATGGAATTTCAAGGCTTCTTCCTCTTTGATCCAAATCAAACAAACTACAAGCTTATTCTCCCTTTACAAACACATATTAGAAGGCTAAGGCTCTTAAGGTGGCTATCAAGATTTGCAAACTATTCCAGCCTTTTCATTAGCTATTTGAGGTTGGAAAAGGAGGAGTTTATATAGCTTGAGAGAGGGGAAATGAATCCTCTTATGATGGGAGAGGCCTTATCCCTTTTGGTTTGTCCCATTTTAATAGGGGAAAGGAGCCCAAATAGTCTCTCTTGGCTCTATCCTGCCTAACCATTTACCAGATTTCCATTCATGAAGCTTCTAGACCTAGATGCTTCGAATCCATTTTTGAGAAATTTCCAAAAGATGGTTGGCACGGGTCATGAATGGATTACCAATGTCGTTCAACAGTAGGCCCAGTGCTAGAATCTACAAATCAACACAGGGAAGAAACTGAGTGATAGCATCGGTCTTGAAAACTGAGTTTGAAGGAATATTCTTAGGAAATGATGTAAGAGGGAAATGTTCTATAGATGAAGAGGGATGTCAGGACATGTTCTTCATGACAGGGAAACACATGAGGGTCATTGTAGAGGTCCTCCAAGGTCAAGGAATGGAGGGAGTATAGGGACAATGACAAAATGATGTGTAATAGATGCCCCCTAAAGCATGAAGGCAGAACAAGAGTGAGGGGTGAAATTCTTTACGAGTAGATGCATGGAACCGAAATTTTTATCGGACCTGAAAGCAAGCATAGATACATATACTTCACTAAAATATCTAATACATGAATCATGGTATGGATGCAGCCATCAAGAAGAAGATCATGTAAATGGATTCAAGGTATGGGCGCAACCATCCAGCAAGAAGGATCATATATAACCCAAGGTATGGTCACAACCATCCATCTGAAAGGGACATGTATGTAAGCATGATCACGTCACATCGCCTTGCAACATGGACTTTTGTAATCTGAACCAGGGTCTTGGGCTCCAACATGACCCAATCAAAGTACAAATTCTAACATGTGAATAGATGTGTTGACATCGAACATGCTAGAAAATCGCTTGATTACCAGTCAATGATGTGAATTGTTAACAAGCGTGAGAGAAACCCCCAATAATGATAATGGCTCTCAAGGTACCAGTAGCACAATTCACGAAGTGTGAATAAGGAACTGAAGCCAAACACCCGTGAAGTCACTTGATTGAAAGCCAGTGATGATAACTTGTCATCAAGTGTGAAGAACTTGCCATTAGGGTATGCAAGCTCTAAGGTACTGGAAGGGAGTTTCTCGGCCAACTTCCTGGATAATGAGCTAAAGTCGATAGGAAGTGACCTTGTCGAAGGAGGGCCATGACGTATCCCACATCATCAATGCGAAACAAAGGATGCAATGATTATGGGTGATACAAAGAATTAGGAATGAGTGTAAACTGCAGAAGGATTAACTCTTGAACATATCGGTGACATGACTCCAATGTTTGGCAGTTTTTGAATCCATAGGATTAGAGGTCATGATGACATGGAAAATATAAGAGGCAAAGGAAAAAGTGGAGGCCCAATCCCAGGAAGTTCAATGATGAAGTGAGGATATCCCAACTCGATACAAAGTAGAAGAGTGTCATGTTCAAGAGTGACAAGCAGCCGACACAACTGGTAAAAATTTTCCATTTTCCTCCACCATTTCTAGAAGATATCCCAATTATTTTTTATCACAAGCTTGAAGGGGATAACATATGCTTGTAATATAAGTCCATCCTTCAGATAGGTTTGACATAATAAGATTAACGAGCCATAGGAAGGAGAAGCTCGATGTCCGTCAAGGTGATGAATCCGATGTCATTAAAGTTCAACGAGTATGACAAAGGGAAAAATCGGTATCATTTTCATGTTTAGATAGTTTGAAAAAGACACGGAAAATAAAACTCCAAAACGTCCCTTTTCGTCAAGTTATCTTGTGAGCCGGAAAAGGTAGAAAACAATACTCGAAATAACATCTTGACCATGTCAGCCAAGGAGTACCTTTTCCGTAAATAGTTTATCCCAGCCTAAAAAGGGGGTAAACGTATATTGGGTAAACGAAGTTTCGAAACCATTTACGAGGTCAAAACGAAAAGAACTTGGCAATATTTTTGCGTTTTGAGAGTCAGAAAAGGGCTTAAAGAAGACTTCCCATTTTTATTTTCTTTAACAAGTCGAAAAGGGAAAAAGCAAGTATCTTTTCATTTTATTTTTTATGAGTTGGGAAAAGAGCTTAAATACGACTCTACTGTCATATCACCACCAACAAACCATCACTTGTCACTGCACAAGAAGCAAATGCATTATCCATTTTTAAGGAAAAATGGCAAAAAATACTTCTTAAAACCCTAAAACAGAGTGAAAATCTTATAAAAAGGGAAAAAAGTAAAACATTTTTACGATTTACCTCATTTAACTCATTTGGAAAAAAATTTACCCACTGTGCCCTAAATATTTAGGAGTGGATTGCTGCAGATTGAGGAAGTCAATCACTGAACCGCTTGTTGCAGGTAAGAGTCGAGGCCCTAATCTTCGCATTGATACCTGCTTTTTACGCATTTAACCATCTTTTCAGGGATTTTTAGCGATTTTTAGCAAAACAATTTTTCCCTCGGTCAGCGTGGGATCTGGGCACGAGACCGTGCTGTTTGGGGGCTTCTAGCATGGAGATTGGCATCATCGGTGCACCTGTTTTTAAAAAAATTATGTCAGTGCAGAGAATAGGGTTTTTCAAAATTTTCCCAATTTTAATGCTTTAAATCCAAAATTTCCCTTTCGAAGATTGATGCTTAATCAAATGTGGGGTGTTTGAAGGTGAATCAAAGCAAACATATGGTGGTTGAGTGGAAAGAATGAGAGCATGAACAAATAGATCAAATGGCCTTGGAAGATCCAAACTGTCTAGATGCATTAAGGAACTGCGGGCTCCTCGAATTCTTTCTTATACCGGGCCTATGGGCTCAACTTGAGTTACTACAATACCTGATCAGTTTATGGGACATTGGACGGGAGGTATTTGTGATCCATGACCAAGAGCTGGAGTTGGAGACTTCAGACATTTACTTCATTACTGGGTTGTCTCACATAGGGGAGCCAGTCCAATTGTATGTAGGTAGGCCTATTGGGGTGAGTGTAAACATGTTGCTTAACCAACATTTCCCAGGAGCCCTGAAATCTACAAGTGGCAAGATCAACATCATGACCATAAACAATCTTGTATTGAAGGTAATACTCTTAACCATCAACTAAGTGGCTGGGACTCAAGCACTACACGAGTCCAACAAATCTTAGTTGTAATATGTTGTGGATTGCATGGCACCCATGATTTTCAATTGGGCGGAATCCATGAAGGTAAACATGAAAAGGAAACTATCCAAGTGCAAAGTAGGGAACTTAAGGAAATTTGGATATGGTTCCATTCTAGTGACCTTTTCTTGGAACGGCTACCACTGTTCCATTACCATATGGCGGAGGTGAATCCTCCAGTACCACGGGATCCACGGATGGTCCGATGGAGCGAGTTGATGCATAGATCTAGAGGGGGCCAGTAGATGTCCTACAGGTTTGCCTTCTTTGTGTGGCTAGGAAGATATTTGATTGTGGTAGAGGAATGGACATACAGTGGGACTAACTTTTGCAGTGATCCTAACATACCACTCCCCAAGGGACAAGACTTTGATGATGGAGGTGAGCAAAACAATTTTGTTTTTTTGGTTTTTACTGTTTTTTCGCATATATGTATTCATGATATCTTGACTTTGTAACTGCAAATGTTGGACTAGAAATACTAGCAGGGATGTCCCCTGTAGCTATACACGTGGCTCGATAGTTTGAGGTCACTCCTTATCAAGAAGGAGTGGAGAACAAAGAAGAGATTACCGGAAATCTGGAGGGCCTAACCAAAGGAATCCCAGAGTATGCATGGATCGAGGACATTCCTCGCCATTATCAGTGGCACAAAGTGGGAGTGTCAAATTGGATTCAACGATTACCAACTCGTGTAGTATGAGCGATAACATGTTATCATGATCACCACGCAGAGTAGTCCATAGTTTTCATTTACAGTTTTCAGGCCTGCGAGCCACAAATGCATTTGGAACACATATATTATTTTTTGGATTTTGATGTATTACACTCAAACATTATCGACATATATATGTTATATTTCTTGTTTACAATGATATAATGTTTTTCACATATTGTGTAAATGTCTATCTAAAACATAATTAGCCAATGCATTTTTTAATGTATTCTTGTGCCTAGGAATGTGATGATATGTGATATAATAAAAATTCCTTTCCAATAGACAAATACGCAAATACATTCTCAATATCTGAGGGTTTCTCACAGAATATTTTCCATTGAGCTGAAGAACAACAAGTTTCAAATCAAGGTTAACAACCATTTCTCGAATGTCAAGAGCAATGGCTTTTGACAAGAGTACTATAACTGTGCTATATTTAGCAATGTTATTAGTTGTTTTACCCAAAAAAATACCTTGAAGACCAATCAACTCACCATGAGGGTCATAAATAGCCCATGTCGCGGATGATAGATTCTGGGTACTATGGAAAGCGCCATCAAGAAAAAAAACATAAGGAGTCATAGACATCTGCAAAGCAAGTGAAGGCATAATAAGTAGGAAAGTTGCTTGAAAAACACACCAACCCAAACTACACAAAAATGAATAACACACTTATGTACACAAGTAATAATGTGAGATGACTCACACATAATAATTTTTGAGGTATAGCCCATTGCATAGCTTGCTTGAAGGGTTACCTTCATAATCAATTAGCTCACGGGCCCTTTTTTGTAATACACACTTGACAATATAGGGCCCATGCCACATGGGTTTGAATTTTCCTGCCCCTAGCTTATCATTAACTTGGTCATACAAAAAGACCAAATCTACCTTAGAAAAATCACAAGGAGAGATTGACTGATCAAAATGGGATTTAACTCACTTTTTCTGTGCTTCAATGAGTGAAGCGGCGAGCTGACGGGTTTCATCCAGTTGTTCTAAAAATATGAGATTCTCTTCTTGAGGTGAGGTTTCAGGGAGTAATTTGACAGCCAATTTGAGCGAGGGAATTTCACATTCAATTGGTAAGGTAGATTTCAGACCATAAATGAGCTGGAAAGGTGTGAATCCAATTCTGTCTTTAGTCAAGGTTCGATAGGCCCATAGAGCTGAAAAAAGCATGAGATTCCAATTGGATTTGTGCATCCCAATGATGCACTGAAGCATAGTAACTAAAACTTTGTTTACCACTTCATCTTGGCCATTGGCCTGAGGCTAATACGGATTTGAGTTGTTGTGACCCAAGCCCAATTTAGAAGTTAGCTCAACCATCATATAACCATGAAAATGGGAGCCATGATTAGTGACAATGGCTTGAGGCACTCCAAACCTGGAAATCACATGATTGAATAGAAATTGCACCATCGTTTACCATTAGCTCAATATGTAGGCATTGCTTCGGCCCATTTGGTGAAGTAATCCATGAAAACGATAATATAACCATGCCCCCCAGCTGAACAAGTGTTACATGTCATAAAATCAATGACCCATTTGGCAAAGGGAACAACAGTAATAATGGGGTGAAGGAGAGTGGGTGGGGCGTGTATTTTCTACTGATAAATCTGGCACTGGTGGCATTTGCAGACAGTAAGAATGTGATCCTTAAAGATGGAGGGCTAGAAATAACTAGCGAAGAGGATCTTTTGAGCAGTGGCATAGCTAGACAAATGACCACCACATGCGCCAGAATGGCAGTCATTTAAGACTCTTTCAGCCTCTTCGAGAGTTAAACATCAATGAATAATTGAATTAACACCAACATGGTATAAAGTATCCCCAATGATGCAGTAAGGTTGGGATTGATGTTGAATGTGTCAGTGATCATCCTTGGACAACCCAGACTGGAAGGTAGAATTTTGGAGATACACGATGATATCACCATAGCAAGGATCGAGAGTGATAATCAGAAAGAGAGTCTCATAAGGTAATTGCTCATCAGCACTAGCAGGGAGAGAAGTAGAGGGAAAAGAGCAAATCAACTCAGCAAATACAAGTGATTCCTTTGATTTGGCAGTAGTGAACACCAAATTGAATTCTTTGAGGATGACAATCCACTTGGAATATTTTTCCCCAAGCAACTGACGAGTCAGAATATATGTCATCGGGTTGCAACCATAAATCATGGTTATAGTGTGGAGGAGAATATAATGCCCAAAGTGTTGAAAAACCTGAACAATAACCAAAGCCAATTTCTCGACATGAACATAAGAGGTCTCAGCATCGGGAATATTGTGACCAAGGTAATAAATGACATGTTCATGACCTTCATTGTCATCTTGCACTAGGACCATAACAATAGTGCTAGAATTTGCATCTAGATAGAGGAAATAATCATGATCATAGTTTGGAGGGTGCAATAAAGGAGCATTAATGAGGACAACTTTTAAGTTATTAAAATACTTTTGGGTAGTCTCATCCCAATGAAACAGAGTTCCTTGCTTAAGAAATCGAGTGAACCCTGAAGCTAGCACAACATAGTTAGGCACAAAGTGACGAAGGAAATTCACTTTCCCTTGCAAAATTTGTAATTGATGCAACGAAGAGGGAGGGGGTAGATTAATAATAGCCTCCACTTTGAGAGGATCAAGATGAATACCATCCTTCGAAACAATAAAATCGAGAAGTTGGTTGGATTCAACATAGGAGACACACTTATGTGGGTTAATACGAATGTTATAGTGTCTACAATGAAGAAATATTTGTCAAAGGTGATCAGGATGGTCCCGGCGCTTATGTGAATGAGCATGAAAATCATCCAAATAAGGTTGAACGATGTTTTTAATGTCATGAAAAGCATAAGACATCGCTCATTGGAAAGTAGCCCCAATAGTTTTAAGGCCAAAGGGAGATTTTTAAATGCAAAAATCCCGCATTGACAGATAAAGGCGGTCTTCTGTTGATCAGCGGATGAAATCTTTATTTGGTTATAACTAGAAAAACCATCAATAAAGGAGAAAATCTCACTCCCAACACATTCATCTATAATATATTCTATAAAAGGAGTGGGATAATTGTCCTTTAGACAGGCATGATTAATGTCATAGTAATCAACACAAACCCGAATGGTGCCTTATTTCTTAGTCACCAGTACAATATTAGACACCCAATCTATTAGAGGAATAGGATAAATAAATCCAGCTTTAAGAATTTTTTTAACTTCTCCCTTAATGGCAGCCGCTTTTCCAGGGTGCACGGGATGAAGTCATTAGCAAATGGGCTTTGCGTTAGGATAAGTCGGAATTTCATGCACGACTATAATTGGGTCAATGTCGAGCATTTCTTCATACGACCATGCAAAAACATCTCGAAACTATTGAAAAAGACGAGTATAAATCTTGATCTCATGAAGAGAACAAGTTACCCCAATATGAACGTTTTCAATGATACGAGGCTTAACATAGATGTCAATAGTCATCATTTGGGTAATATTACTCATGTTCCCTTTCGACCAGTCTTCATGGGTCATGATGGGTGCCTGCAGTGGTTGGGTCGGGAACCGAGAAGAGAACTTCTCAAGTCAGGTAGACATGGCTTCCTGGCTAGGTAAGAACGAGGAACAATGATGAGTATAATTCCAAGGTGCTTCCTCAAGAGACAAAATTTCCATGATACTTTCATCAGTAGGAAACGTCTTGATTAAGGGATTCGAAGAATCCGAAGAACCAAGCCAAGGAGATTGAGAATATTCATCAAGAGACATACCCAAAGAAGTGTGATTAGTAGATACCAAGGCTGAAGCTGAAACAATATCCACATAATTATTCTTGACAGGGCTTAACGGCATGACATCACCCCATGCATCAACTTGATCAGGAGGAGGAATGAACCAAGGATCAAACTTAACAAAGATCATGTTGACTGAGGTGACATGCGGAGATGGGAGAGTAAAAATACCCATTAAGGCAAGATCTTCAAAAATTCCAACCCCCACACTCTCATAACGAGCACCAGTATGCTTCACGTAAGGAACATTTCCATCCGAGGAGGAAGAGGCAAAGAAAGACAATTGGTCGACCATGATGATTTTCCCTTCATGAGGAAAACAAAGCATACATAATAGGGAGGAGGCTACAACATGCATAACATGGGTCCAACTCCACCCGAGTAGAAGATTATAGTTAAGATTTGCATCAACAATTTCTACTTCGACATTAACTGTCTTACCTTCCAAGGTAAAGGAAAGATTAGGAAGGATACCGAATGGTCGAGAATCACATCCATTAAAGGCTTCCAACGTGTTAGGTGATTGGTTTAGGGTAGGAGAACTGATTCCCTTCCAACAAGACACATACATTATGTAGGTAGAAGAACCTTCATCAATGACGGTCCTGTGAATTGTCTATTCATTAATGATCACCTGAATGAGAAAGGAAATTTGATGAGGTAAGCGTCGAACATGGTTTTCCAAATCAAAATAAATGAGATTGGAATCAGATGGATCAACACCTCTGATTGATGACAGTAATGCCTTCCGCTAAGAGGGACATCTTTGAAGGACCTTGAGACCAGACATAGCTGATGGTGCTTGAGCCAATTCCTCAACAATATTATAGTGTTGAGCGGCTCGAGCATTTGGATTATATGAGGACTTTTGCAGCACACCCCAAGAGCGTGGTCAGACAACAAAATCAAGATTAGGTTGCTCTATATGGAGAGGACCAGGAATTGATGGGATATAGTAGGAAGGGGTACTTTCTTTCTCTTTCCATGTCATCGGGGTTTTGATAATCTTTAGATCTGGTAGCCACATTTATAGGCATGTTCATCATAAACACTTGGTAAACTGAGGGAGCAGAGGACTGAGGCTAGTCTATCATTTGGGTTTGCTGGAATGGAAAGGGTTCTTTTAAGACAACGGGGGTCCCTTTTAGCAGGCGAATAACTTTAGATCATTGAGGACAATCTTTAGTGTAATGATCCTCCTTAGAGATGAGGCACAGATACTTCAAATTCCTTTGAGAAGCATCACTAGCAGTAAACTTAGAGGGCCCTCTTTCAGGGCATCAGATTTGGTCTTGCCTTTGAACTCCTTTTTACCCTTATAGGTTTTTCCTATTGTAGTAGAATGGACAACATGAACCTCAGAGGTATTACGAGGACAAGGTGAATTTCAAGAGTTATCATTAGAACTAGTGTTCGAGACCGATTTATTCTTGGAAGAATATTTCGCGAGAGTTTACGACACGTGTTATAGACATTTTTGGGCACTGCAACCCCAATCATAAATGTTGATAAACTGAGGGCTCCTAAGTCCCTAAAAGTGTTTCTTCACTTCCTAAAGGAACAAGGTCAGCTGATTACATCATCTCCCAGAAGTTCTCCACTAAAAACTGCTCAGAAATGATCAAAACTGGACCATACTGAATACCCAGTGCAGAGGGTGCGATGCATATCACCTTCCCAGTGTAAAGGGTGTGATGCATACTAGATGGCCCCTCTGTAGGGTGTGATGGGTGAGAATGGACAAATGGCAGAAACAATTTGTGAGGTGGAAGATCATAGAATCTTCCAGAAGCTTCCCCTCTGACACTTGCCTCTTTGTTTTCGACCAAGGATGAGTAAGAGATCATCAGTCTCCAAGTGGAATCAAGAACTATCAGAGAGAGGACACTAATCAAAACCCCAAAAGATGACTCACCCCCCTAGAATCATCTATATATGGATCCCTCATCACAAAGATCCAGAGGCCTGGAATCTTGTATCTTGTAGAGAAGTGTTGTTGGTTTTCTGGTGAAACTTCATAGTGTTGGGTGATCTAAGCTTTACTTGAGGTGAAGAAGGGCTTTCTTGCTGGAGGATGATGCTGTGTTAGAACTATTTTCTGTAATCCTCTTGCTATTCTTGATATTAATAAAGCTATTCAAGTTTTCCTCCATATTCTTGTATCTGGTCCTGTGTTATTTATGAATATAGATCTTTGTTCTTCGATAGTGGTATGTTGTTGTGATTCCACAGGTGCTCTTTAAAGCTAGGCAGATGAAGAAGAAGTGGAAAAGCTACATCAGGAAGGAGAGGAATCAAACAAGGAAATCAAGCGCGAGACTAAGGTTGGTCTCCTTTTTTCCGCTCTTATCTATTTTCATAAAGGAAAACGAAAGTAGACTTTACTTGTTTGTTTCTAAGATAGCTGCCAGTCTTAGTGGGAATAGCAGTATCCGAGTTGACACTATTCCTGGTAATAGAATGGCGACTCCGCTGGGGAGTGACTAGATTGTTTGTTAGCCTATCTTTGTTTCTTTTATAAACTTACAGACGGAGCCTGAAGCCAAGCCAGTTAGCCTTCGAACTGCATTTGTTATACAAATGTAAAGTAGATCAATGCTGCTTCAGTCTATCTATAGGTTTTATTTATGAATTAAATAATCGATCTTCAAACATTCTAATTGCCCCAAGTGGTGGCTCTAGTAACCTCCTTAGATCAACCCTTGTGATTTACATATACTGAAGATCACTTAATCGGCCTAAATCCCTGAACTGAATTGCAATTTGGGAGTAAAAACTTGTTTAAAGTCTCGCACTGGTACCATCGCACCCTGCCTTCAAGGTAGTCTGTATGCATCGCACTTCCCGAGTGCAGTAGGTGCGCTGCATACTAAATTCATCTATAGGTCTAGGCTAGAGATGTATTCCGGCGTCATAAAACCTGGTAAATGTTGTTTTCATTGTTGGTTGGGTGATTCTTCCACTCTGAGATGGCAAGTGCCAGTACGGACTTGTGCTCCCATGTACCATCGAGTATATATTGGGAGACCACAATAGGCTGCATCCTTTATCCTTAGGAAGTCGTGTCTACTGCCCTATCGATTGAAATGCACTGAACACAACATTCGGGAAGATTGACTGTCGTACCGTAAAATGTATTCTGTAGTTTTGCGATTGGTTTGGTAATCCCCTATGCCTAGATTTCCAGAGAAGTCTATTTTGCTCCTTTTTAGACTCCTTAAAAGAAAAGGTCCTCTGAGCACTTGTCACTTCAGGCTCACTAAAAATTGAAGGCGACTAGAGTCATCTTTTTTTTTTCTAGACTCTTTAAAATAGAAAAAACAAGTTGTGTCAAAGCATTTAAAATTTATTTTAATCGAAATAACATCCCAAATTCCCTCATTGGTCTTTAGGTTGAGAAAATGGAGTCTACCAACCAAGGATTTCCCCTTGGAGGAAATCCTAGTCCCTTCTCCTCTTGGGGAGATGTTGGTGTGCCCCATATGGCCACATTGTCACTTCCAGGGTTGACGATTGGTTTGCATGTCTGGCTCTTCTCTACCTCTGTCGTTCAGAATACCGTAATTCCTGAACAGTCAAGTCAGAAACTAGATGATACTAGAGTTGTCCACCAACCTTCTACTTCATCTGATTCTCCCTCTCCTCCTTCCTCTTCGCTTGATAAAGCTGGTAAAGCTAAAAATCAAGTAACTGAGAAGAAAAAAAAGCAGAAAGAGAAAAAATAAAAGAAAAGAAACGAACCAAAATTGAAAGGGGGCAACCAAGCATCATCTAGCGAAAATCCTCACACTGCACCATCTAAACCTAAATATCCTTGTGTCATTTACAATGGAGACCACTATTACCGAGATTTTCCCTGCATCCCTCGGATCTTAAGGGACTGGTCTCCTCGTTTGCACAATCCGGTGGCGTCAAACTCTGATGATCATGTTGAATGCACACCATTAACCAATGAAAGTGAAGTGCCTGGACAAAAAAGGAATCTCAGATTTCCTTGCAAATTGTGTCAAGGCAATCACGCCATCCACCGTTGTCCCTTCCTTGATGAAGCTAAAAGAGTTTTGGATGACCGTCGTGCTTCACCGCTACGACTCCCTCCTGGATATAAAAAACTCTTGTCAAGTCCACCACTGGTTGAAAATCCGGCTGGCGCGTCATTGTGGTCGGCCGAAGCGTCTATCATTGAAAATGAACCCTCTGAATCCATACCATATGAAAGTCAAAAGGTCGAGACGACAGTTGACACGGTCTTGCCTTCAGAGTGTTCATCTTCAAATGATATCGTCACTGAAGAGAAAGAGAACGACACCATTCAAATTCTTTTCGTAAACACAAACTCCGATGAACTTGGGGGCAGTCCACCTATTCCTTTATCGCAGAAAGGAATTTCATCAGAGTCATATCCGGCCGTCTATTCGGTCCCACCTCCAAGCAAACTAGTCGTTTCCTTCGACTGGAATCTACTAGGCAGACCCCGTTTACCAGCTAGTGTAGCATTCCAAATCATTGTACAATCTTACAAAATGGTTATGGTTGGTACCATCATCGATGAAGGGGCTTCTGTGAGTATCCTCTCCTCAACTACTTGGAAAGCGCTTGGTTCGCCATCACTTTTTCTTGAAATGAGAAATCTGACAGGCTTTGATAACTGAACCACTCGACCATTAGGGATCCTTCGAATGTGCCCATTAATTTGAGAAGGAAGACCGTTCACATGAACGTGATGGGAGTTCAAGGACCCTTGGATTATAATCTACTCCTTGGACGTGACTAAATTTATTGCATGGGAGCCGTCGTCTCCTCACTCTTTAGAGTAATGTGTTTTACGCACGAAGGCAGAATGGTCAAGCTCGTACACCAAATGTCATTCCCCGGTTCACACATAGCAAATAGTCAAACACCATCCCTAAATGGTATTTTCACACAAGGAATGTCTCATCGATCTCCAGTCCGTCCACCTGATGAGCGCGAGTGATTCAGGAGGATGTGACTAAAACCCAGGGGGCATGCACCTTGGTCTGTTTCAATAGGAAAACCTTGGGTATAGAGTAGGTTTCCGTAGGGGATATATGACTAGTCTGACACACCCGTCGTCATAGGAAAATGGGATTATCATAGAATAAGATACCTTCGTTAAAGTTATGTGAGTGGAGTAACTCTACACCACTCACCTTTTTCTATTTCAATAGACATCGCTAAGGAAGCATTTTATCTGCTACGTAGGTGGAACTTTCAAGGTAACCTTTGAATTTTTCACTATACTTGGGGGCATGCAAACCTTTCCGCATGCAAAAAAAGAGTGACCATTTATTTTTTAAATTTGTAGGACCTCTAACCCTTTAAACCCGTAAGGCTGGTCGTTTCCTAGCTTGCATAAAGAAAGGATCTGGGGCAAAGCTTACAAAAGGTGCAAGCCCCATAAAAAATGGTCTTGAATGAGACATCCTTATTATATGACTAGCGAGCGGTGTTACCACAGGGTTCAAGCTCGTTTAAAAATAAACCCACCATGAGTAGTTTTAGCACATAGTTCAAGCTCGTTAAAAAATAAACATAAGCCTCAGCAAATGTTTCCCCCGGAGTTTAAGCTCATTAAAAAATGAACTGGTAAATAACCATTGCGAATGCCTTATCGCCAGCTTTTGAGCCTTGGTCGTGTTCTCATCATCACCTCCACTCTATTTTTAGCCGATCATTCACCTCCATATGATTTTTTACCCTTTCGAGGAACTTCTACAAAGAGTGATTCTATTAGCCATCCTTGTGACACTGCCGTGATTGGAAAATTCCAAAACTTACCTGGAATCAGCTGCTAACCGAAATCATCACTCCTTGAAAACGAGTCTCCTTTAAGCTCTTTTCAACTGACTCGTAAAATATGAAAAGATTGTCGAGCGATTAGCCTCTCCAGCTCATTAAAGTCATCGGAAGTGCTATCCATCCTCTAGATTTTAATCTTTTTGGACCTGAGGGATTATTACACAAAAAGATCGAGCGCTTGTCTTGTTCAGCTTGTTAAAACTATCGAAAATTCATCCCTTTCGTATTATTTTACGCTTTTTCGAACTTAAGGGATTATATGACAAAAAAGAATCTTTGGAGTCTCCTTTCCATCCCTTTCAGACTCTCTAAAATTGAAAATGACCGAGTTATCTTTATTGTTAAACTTGTTAATACCGAATAGCGACAAACTCGTCCAAATAGACGAGAATGAGTTTCACTATCGCTAGGTTCTTTAAAATATAGCGACAGGATCACCGAAAGGACGGATTATAGAACAAGCATATGTTATCCTCCTCAAGCTTGACAAAAATAAAGAGGTACTAGTCAACAATGACTGGGGAAAATTGGGAAGAAAACTCGAAAAAGCTTTATTGGTAGCAAGTCGCTCTTGAACATGACACTTTCCTTCCGCATCCAAGCCGGGATGGGTTGTTCCGTTCACTGGTCATCACCATTGGTCTGTAACACCATCCATCTTTGGGGACAGATTCTGGACAGCTGGAGAAGTGTTTTAAAAAACCAAGAGAGATTTTTGTTCTAGACAGCATGGACTACAAAAACGTCCTTCAGTTTCATTAAATATGTCATGGATGAGAGGGTAAAGGCTCTGTCCCACGTGCCATTTCAAGGATCCTTAACCTAAAAACAGGGAAACATGTTCCCTAAATTCTAGGGTTTATCATCAACAGTAAGTGACAACTTGGGAGGCTTCATCAAATTTGACCTCAAGAGGTTGTAGCTGTCAAAGAATGCATTTAATGTTTAGTTAAGGTGGTTTAGTCATAATAAGGAGTTACACTCCTAGTTGTATTAGGTCTCTAGGACTGCTAGTTAGCTGCCATTTGTATTTAATAGTTTGTTTTATGGTTAGAATAGGTGTCACTCATAGCAAATTCAAATTCTCTTGATAAGGGATGTGGGAATCCATATTTTAAAGGCTATATATAAAGCAAGAGGTTTAATTAGGAAAGGGTTTGAGAGTTTTTGGCTCAGCTGCTGCTTTATGTGCAGAGTGTGTATATTTTAACCTAATGCAGAGTTTCTACTTAGACAACTCAAGATTCATGAAGAGTTCTTGTATGTTCTTGTTTTGATGGCATGTTCCAATACTTACATTGCAGTGGTGTTTACTTATGATACTCAAAACTCATCAATGATGCTTTGACTTCTTTCATAGATAAACTAACTGTGTTTCACTGTTTTATATTTTCATTTCTGCACTTGAACTCTATAATGCCTTCACTTCCATGCTAGGTAGAATGTTTTGGCTTCACTACTTAGGATTCAAAGAGAGTTTTAATGTCCTATTGTCTCATGGCTTTCCTCTTTCACTTACTTGCAGTGGTATGAATACATGTTACTTAGAACTCATCAATGATGCTCTAACTTCCTTCATGTATTTATAAATTGTGTTTCCTTGCATTCTATCTTCGATTTGGTTATGTATAAAAACTCTCTATGCCCTGACTTTCATGTTAAGCTGATCTTGCTCAGGTACTGAAACATACTTTGACTCCATAGCCTAATGGTAGCCAACCTTCATCTTTCAACCTATAAACCTATAAAATCACAAACCATAGAGTTAACCATCTATCCATATCTTTAATCAATATCATTAACCCTTTGAGAGAGCCCTCTCAGGCTGAGGAGGCCAAGCCTTAGCTAAAATATTGGTTTGAAATAATTACACCGAGATAGTCTGATCAACAGCGTATCAGGGTCCTATTTTGGTGATAACATTTTGATGCATCTACTGGGAGTTTGAAGATTATTCATTCCCAAACTACCTTGGCGATTCCACACATCAAATAACAAATTGGAAGGTGACTCCACTGCTAGAAGATCAGTAGCTTGATGAAGTTTCAAGATGAGTTCCACTGCAAGAATGAATGCCACGTATGCCCCTATGAATTGGTCTCATATCCCTAGTTTTCCAAATCCTATGCCAAAGTTCGAATGGTTCGTTGATCTTCCAATATTCAAAGATGAAAAGAAGGACAATGTTTCTCTTCATTTAGTTAGTTTCCATATGCATATACGTAGTCTTAAGGTTCAGTTACCTGAAGATTGTCTCATGAGGATGTTTATGACCACTTTAGAAGGAAAAGCATGGTCTTGGTATAAAAGCTTGGAAAATGGTTCAATATATTTGCTTGCTAATTTTCATGATGAATTCTATGAGATGTATAAAGAATGTCATCCTTCCTTATTGCTGGTAAAAAATTGTTGTAAACATTCTTTGAGTCGTATTCAATATTTGGAGGATTGTTATGATGATGATGGATTCATGGATGAAGAAATTTTAGAGGCTCTTCAGAACAATACATTTCAACGCCAAGAAGAAAGGATAACATCCCATGCAATGCAGCATGAAAATCAACATGGGTTTACTTACAAAAATCATATTACATCCTTCGAGATTGATGTAGAGATGCAGCAGACTTGTCAGTCTTTGGATCATAATAAAGATGAAAATAATTTCAAACACCAAGAAGAAATACTGGAAGAAAAGTTTTATAACCCTCAGGTAGAGGAAAAGGTTGATGATTTATGTAATTCCTTACAGCAGATTACTTCAAAGAATGATCATAATGGTGAGGAAAATTACATTGTCTATGGAAATCATGCAGAAAGGTAGTTGGATAACTTATTAAAGGAATTTTGTGTGGCTAAGGATAAGTTGTTTGAAGATATTGAATGTTATGAGAATCATAAAACTAACCATGTGTTTTTTGACCCTCTAGCTGACTACATGTAAAAGCTTTACTGTTCAGGCTTCCAGTTATATTTTCATCTTGAATAACAGTTACACCTCATGCTGCCTTGGTTATTTCAGTATCTGGTTTATTTTTTCTTCAAGCGTAGTCAAGAGATTCAAGTGTCAAATCAGATCGATGACTGGCTTCATTGGAAGTTTCATGTTCCTTGAGCTACAAGTGGAGATTGCAGCTGATAGGGTAGGTAGGTAGATGCAAATAAGCTTAGGGTAGGTTGACTGAGCATCTATTTCAGTAGGTGCAGTTTGAATTCTTCTTGCAACAAATCATTAAACCCTTGAGGAGCAGATTTGGCAGAAGTTCAGTGTTTTATTCTAGAGACTGGATATTGGCACTGGAGCTACAAGTTCTTAGTATACCACAAGGGCACACTATCCCTAGTGGAGCCACTGTTATCACTGAAACAAATTCCTAAATTTTTAACATCAGTTTGATTCCAAAGGATTGGTGTTAGTCTTGGTCTAGTCTTTCCATGGTTTTTTCTAGAGTCTAGGACCTAGAAGGGAGTCTTGTTGGCATTGTCAAATAGGGTTAACGCTCTGGTTTTACCTATCACTGATCCCACATCACACCTAAAATTCCATGTGTCAAACTTGTGTCAAGGTTTTCATGCACTACAAAACTGCTTAGGAGTTTTTGTAGCGCAAAACCTAGAATTTGCATTGGCTGCGCTATGAAATCATGGATTCTGAACTAGGAGTTTTCTTAGCGCACTACGAGACCCTTCAAAATGCCTGTTTCAGCATAAAAGTCTATATTTTCTGCTTTTACTAGTCAACTTCTAGAAGGGTTCCTGAGCAACAGAGAACTCAATTTTGAAAACTGAAAGAGGCTTTTCTTCCTAACATACTGAAATACAAAAAATTATTTCATTTCCTTCAAATTCGTTCTGAGGTGGGAGGAATTTATGGTTAAACTTGTGCTACGAAACTGCTGAGAGTGAAGCTTTCTCTTCTCGTTTTAACAATCTTTTTCAAGATCCATTTCTGGTCACAAGAAAAGGAATTTTGGAATTTTGAAGGAAATTTCTCTTCATCAACTCTCCAACTACAATAACCTACCTCACTTTCTTCATAAGTGTTTTCAGTTGGGAGATACTAAACTTTCTTTGAAACCCTAATTTCAGAGAACGGATTTTTCCTGTTTCACACGTGATTTTCAAGGACAGATTCTGGACAGCTGGAGAAGTGTTTTAAAAAACCAAGAGAGGCTTTTGTTTTAGCCAGAATGGACTAAAAAAATCTCCTTCATTTTCGTAAAATATGTCATGGATGAGAAGATAAAGGCTCTATCCCACGCGCCATTTTCAAGGATCCTAAACCTAAAAACAAGGGAACATGTTCCCTAATTTCTAGGGTTTATCATCAACAGTAAGCGACAACGTGGGAGGCTTAATCAAATTTGACATCATGAGGTTGTAGTTTTCAAAGAATGCATTAAATGTTTAGTTAAGGTGGTTTATTCATAATAAGGAGTTACACTCCTAGTTGTATTAGGTCTCTAGGACTGCTAGTTAGCTGTCATTTGTATTTAATAGTTTGTTTTATGGTTAGAATAGGTGTCACTCATACCAAATTTAAATTCTCTTGGTAAGGGATGAGGGAATCCATATTGTAAAGGCTATATATAAAGCAAGAGGTTGAATTAGGAAAGGGTTGGAGACTTTTTGGCTCAGCTGCTGCTCTATGTGCAGACTGTGTATATTTTTAACCTAATGCAGAGTTTCTACTTAGACAACTCAAGATTCATGAAGAGTTCTTGTATGTTCTTGTTTTGATGGAATCTTCCAATACTTAAATTGCAGTGGTGTTTTGTTATGATACTCAGAACTCATCAATGATGCTCTGACTTTTTTCATAGATAAACTAACTGTGTTTCACTGTTTTACATTTTCATTTCTGCACTTGAACTCTATAATACCTTGACTTCGATGCTAGGTAGAATGTTTTGGCTTCACTATTGAAGATTCAAAGAGAGTTTTAATGTCCTATTGTCTCATGGATTTCCTCTTTCACTTACTTGTAGTGGTATGAATACATGTTACTTAGAACTCATCAATGATCCTCTAACTTCCTTCATGTTTTTATAAACTGTGTTTCCTTGCATTGTATCTTTGTTTTAGTGATGTATAAAAACACTCTATGCCTTGACTTTCATGTTAAGTTGATCTTGTTCAGGTACTGAAACATACTTTGAATCCATAGCCCAATGCTAGCCAACCTTCATCTTTCAACCTATAAACCTATAAAATCACAAACCATAGAGTTAGCCATCTATCCATATCTTTAATCAATATCATTAACCCTTTGAGAGAGCCCTCTTAGGCTGAGGAGGCTAAGCCTTAGCTAAAAGATTGGTTTGAAATAGTTACACTGAGATAGTTTGATTAGCAGCCTATCAGGGTCCTATTTTGGTGATAACGCCCAACATGTCTCATTATTCTTGTTCAATGTTTCTAGTCAGAAATCATTCAAAAATAGTGAGAGGCAAGCCCTGAATGGTTATTAACTATAAACCTCTAAATGCTATCACCCAGGGTTTTCACTACCCTTTGCCTAGACTAGAGACAATAATGTAGAAAATTCAAAATAGTAAAGCATTCAGCAAGTTTGATATGAAGTTTGGATACTATCAAATATAGATACAGGAAGAAGACAAACATGAAACTACCTTCAAATGCCTTGTAGGTTTTTATCAATTGAAGGTGGTACCTTTCGACATAAAAAATTCTCCTGAATTCTTCCAAAGAAGAATGGATTTTTTTTTTGGTAAATATGATCTCATTGTAACATATATAGATGATATACTTGTACATAGTCCCAATCTTCAAACCCATTTAAAGCATCTAGAGATTTTTCTAAGTGAAGTCCAAAATCATGGCATAGTCCTTTCTGAATAGAAAATGGTTTTGTTTTAAGATAGTATAGAATTTTTGGGGATCAACGTAGTTAATGGACAAATCCAAATGTAGCACCATGTTCTTACTAAACTGTCTCAGTTTCCAGATGAACTAAAAGACAATAAAACAATTCAAAGATTTTTAGTTGTCTTAAACTATGTGCACAGATATATTCCCAGGTTGTCCGAGAAAACAACCCCAATCAGAAAACATCTCAGAGAAGGATGGTCAGCGGAAGCCACTGTGGTAGTTAAAGAGATTAAATCAGAATGTCAACAACTTCGAAAGCTACAACCACCTGGTGACGGTCTTCTTATTTTACAAATTGATGCTTATGATAGTTTTTGGGTAGAAATTCTTTTTGAGAAATGGGAGAATGAAGAAGAAAAACTTTGCGCATATTCCTCAGGTGAATTCTCTCCCAGTCAAAATAATTAAATTATTTCTGAAAAGGAAACTTTAGAAATTTTTAATGGGATACATAAATTTGAACTATATCTAGCACCAATAAAGTTTCTTGTAAGGACTAATTCGATGAACTTCAAGTATTTCTTGTCTGGTAAGATTTCAAGACAACTTGATAGAGGAAGGTTGCCCTCATAGCAGATTTGGTTTCAACAATTTGATTTTGATGTTGAATGGATACCTGGCATTTCTAATTTTTTAGCAGACTCTTTAACTAGAGATATGAATAAGGTTTTTGTCACATCACCAGGAAAATTGTTTATAATACCAGGAAAAGGACCCCAAGATGATAATTTCAGCACATTTGTAGACAGATTCAGAATTCTTGAAAGCCATGTGAGTCACTTAATAGAAGAAATCAAGAAAGTTGTGGGTCTGCATCTGAGGAGGAATCAGTGGATTCGAAGATGCCAAGCATGGCAGTCTAAAAACATTGGAATATCATTAGGCCTAGATGCTGATTTGTTAAAGGTATACCATTTGCCCAACATGAAGGTAAATATTTATTTTAAAAGTTTATAAGATCTATGGTCCTCTATGGTCTAGTCAATTCACTGAAAATATGATTTGGATCCTCAAAGCATTGAATTACTATCAGTTGATAGGTGGAATAAACTTTGCTCTAAACATATACACAGGAGCTCAAATTTTGGATTTAGAGCTATTCCAATCAAAGGAGAATTAGAAAAATATCTCTTCTCGTTAAAAATTCCTGATATTTTTGAGGAACTTGATATATCTTTTCTACAAAGATTTGAAGAAAACTATGCACCCAATAACACTCTTCCTCAATATGAAATTTTATAAAATTTACCGATTAGGAGATTAAAGAAGGATTTTGCAGGAAAAATGCCATCTATTACAGTGTCTCAGTGCATCCAGAGAACTCTGCGATATCTAAGGAATTTCTCATCTCTTTGGGATTACCAAAGTCTAAGATTAAGAGAAAGTATTTCGCCAAATCCTTTTGTGCAAGTATTCTGTCATGAGATAGAGGGAGAAAACAAGACCAGTAATAACATAGAAATGATCAAACAGCTAGCTCTCTAGTTCAAAGAATTTGGAAATTTAAAATTAATAGAAAAACGACAGGTTTTACAACAAATAGATGAACTGCAAGGAGAACCGAAAGTTTTAAGATTCGTGATTAACCAAACGGCATTAATCACAATCAGCATTATTTCAGGAAATTGAAACAACAATGTAGTTCATATTATCAGTCTACTGTTGTCAAACAAAATGTGCACTTCAATGATTTTTTAATTGGGATGGAAATCAAAAGCATACATTAATTAAAAGTGTAGATTATGGGTCCAACATGCAATCGAGACTTCGACTAACATATTTCAGATCTTTAAGTGGGAGCTTCTAGATGGTATTGATTTGGCAGTTCAACCTTCTCCTGCATTTAGAAAATTCTTTTAAGATTCTTTTCTAGATATTGGTATTAGCCCAGTACCTTTTCTAAACAAGTGGGAAAAGCAGGAAGTGATGTTTACCCTACAACAATAGAACCTCCACAAAGTAAAAGTAAATCCGGACCAAGGACAAATGTCAAAAGCATCTGCAAACGACAAAGAAACATTATCAACAGATGCCAAAGGAAAAGGTAAAGTTAAAGAATCTACTTCTCAGAACACATATGCATATGCACAAGACCCTCATGATATCAATTGGGATGAAGAGTACTCAAAGATGATGGATATTGGGAGAATTATTGTACCAGAAGGATTGAGTAGACATCGTCGGATAAAGAAAATGCCAACAGGACCCTCAATTATTTCGACTTTGTTTCATATCTTAGATTAGATTAGATTCCTTTAGGAAGGTTATAAAAGAAAGATCAAACCAGAGAAGCCCACAGGTTGGAACGAAGTGTTTCTTTGATCTTGTATTGTAATTTGCAAAGTATTGTAATTTTGATCTTTGAATTAATATTGAAGCCGCTAGGTCACCTATATGAGGATAGTTTCGTAAACTTCAAAAGAACATGGAGAAGTAAAGTGAAGGCATTGAAGAAGACCTAAGGAGAGAAAGGTCATGTCTACTCATATTCTCGGTGTGAGGAGTTTCAATTGCAGTCAATAGATTTGCTACCTTCAGCTCTTCAAGATCTGACAGTTCGACAGTCTGACGGATTGTAGATGAAGTTCTCCCTAGTTGAGAGGGAGTGTTAAAATTGGAAACTAGCGCCAAACTCCATGTGGATCACCTTATTTATGGCTTCTAATTTTTTTCCTAGATTCCCCTCATCGAGAGGTGCAGGATTGACCTAAATATAATCTAATTCTGATAAGTATTTATGGAGATATGAATTTATTTTGATTATGGACAAATTGTCAAGGTCAGCCAACAAACTTATGTAGGCTTAGAAGGCCAACAATCACGTCTATTCATACTCAATGCTTGCATATAAATACAAGGAGCCTCCTCCTCATTTGGACAATTCATTCACTCATCGTCTCTCTCTCTCTCCTATGCATAAAAGAAGCCTCTCTCTCTCACACGTGTGGTTGGAAGGAAGATGTCCTAGGGCAAGGAAGACACAGAAAGAAGGATGCTAGGGCAGCAGGTCATCTCTTTAACCAACTTCGACCAAGCATTGACCATCTAGAAGTGCAGATTGGGTGTGGTTGTCTCTCCTAGGCAAGCCCCAATTTTTGGCATGAAAACCGAGGTGATCTCACCTCTGGTTTGACTAGTGTTGACTGCCCTAGTTTAGGGCTGCAAGTTGACTTCATAAATCTGCAAATTGACTGTAATTTTGGAGCTATTCAAGGGTTGTTTCTTCTAGTTGTTCGAGGACAGGTTGACCGGAAACTGACCAAGCATTTTAGAGGTCAATTCAACAAGTTTGACCAGGTTTGACTTTGTTGATCTAGGGTTTGCTACTGCTAATATAAAATTACAGAATTTAGATTTTGTACTATTTCTCTCTACTGAAGTATTGAAGATAAAATAAAATTTCATCAAAGGTTTTCCCTGCATTGGGGTTTGTCCTTGGCTAGCCACCACATGTTATGTCTCTTGTCTTGGCTTGTTTTCTGTTGATCATTTAATGCTCTATCTGCACTTTACTTAATGTATATTTGATTGCTAATCTATGGGTAATAAGAAGAAAAATAAGTAAACTGCTCAAAGCATAGAACATACCATAATTTAACATGGTATCAGAGCCGAGGTGAAGACAAAGCTTAAGCAAGAGCAATCACCGAAGAGAAGGTTGGAAAGGTTATCTTAAAGAAATCATGGGGTCCTCAACGCACTTCCTTGCTGAAGACAAATTCCATGAGAATTCTGACTCTCACAGATGGAAGATGTCTCTCGATCTAACATTAGAAGAATAGGATGTGTTGGACCATGTGAGAGGCAAAATTGTTGAACCTCCATCAAATGCATCCACTGCTACTAGGAACAAATGGAGCAAGGGAGGAGTCAAAGCAAGGAAGGTCGTCTGGGACTCTATCAATAAGCTTGGTGGCCTATGTTTCCGAGCTGAACACTTCCAAGGAAATATACGATAGAATAGTGAGTTTATTTAAAGTTAATGATGCAGATAAAGTCTTGTTTCTTAGAAATAAGCTGAAAGAAATTAAGAAGGGAAAAGATGAGAGTATGCAAGAATATTTCTTAAGGATCACTGAGATCAAGAATGATCTCCTATCTATCGGGGAAGTAATTCTTGATAGGGAAATGACACTCACAAATCTTGGAGGACTGCCATTTGAATGGTATATATTTAGGACTACTCTTCTAAAAAATAGCGTAATTCCTGGATTTGAGGAATTAATGGCCACATTCATTCAAGAAGAAACAAGGATGGAAGAGCAATAAATCCCCATACTTAAAGGTCATCCCTCTGCCTTTTCTTATCATACTAAATGAAGAAACAATTCTGGGGCTAAATTCAAAGGAAATGCTGGACCAAAGGGTGGTAGAAATGGTCGATGTTACAATTGCGATAAAATGGGTCACTATGCAAGGGAGTTCCCTGATAAAAGGGACTCACACCGAGACGATGATCAAAATCCCTCTCAAGACAATCAAAGGAATGGCAGGTCAAATGACAGAGGTAAAAGAAGCGCTGGAAATCAAGGAAGAGGATAACCATTCAAGAAGGCAAGAAATTCCAGGTATGAATCTAACATTGTTAACAATAAGAAAGATGAATATTATCTACCAGCAACTCTATCTACCACTGCCCCCCAAGCTCGTTGGGAAATTGGCTTATTGATAGTGGTGTCTCAAGGCACTTCACTAGTTACAAAGAAGCTCTCTATAATCTAATAGAGAAGGAAACCAACCTGGAAATTATTCTTGGGGATAATTCAAAATATCCCGTGAAAGACGTAGGAAATGTCACTCTTAAATTGAATCAAGGTAATACCTTCATTATAAAGCTCTAACTGATGTAAGAAAGATGGTGACCAGGATGCTCGAGTTCAGATTAGAGCAAGAACGTGTATGTCTAGGATGTGCTGAAGGAAAGATCAAAAGGGGGCCATTCCCTTCAAGCCAAAGCAAGACCTCCGCTATATTGTAGTTGGTTCACTCAGACATATCCGGTATGATGCCTATGAACTCCTTGGGAGGGTATTTTTATTACCTCCCTTTTACAAATGATTATTCTCGCAAGGCTTGGATATACTTCTTGAAAAAGAAAGATGAAGTGTTCTCCTGATTTCATCACTTCAAAGCCTTGATCGAGAATCAAACCGAAAAGAAGATCAAGACCTTAAGGACTGATAATGGGATTGAACATGAATCTAATGAGTTTCATGAATTTTACAAAGGGAATGGCATTAAGAGGGAGACTACTACACCATATACTCCTAAGTAGAATGGTGTGGTGGAAAGGAAGAATCGTAAAATTGTGGAAGTTTTCTATGCTATGCTCCATGATCAAAGACTTCCCGAGGTTTCTATGGGCTGAAGCTGCAAATACTGTCATATATGTACAAAGCTGATGCCCTCATCAAGCATTGGGTTCCAAGACTCCCAAAGAAATTTTCATCGGTAAGAAACCTAACGTATCTCATTTTAGAATTTTTGGAAGCCCTATATTTTTTCATGTGCCTAAAGAGAAAAGGAATAAATTGGGTGCATCTGGAAAGAAAGGAATCTGCGTGGGCTATAGTGAAAATACTAAGGGCTATAGAATCTATGTAGCTGGTCAAAGGGAAGTTGTGATTAGTCTTGATGTCAACTTTGATGAAGATATGGATCTTAGCAAAGTAGACAATCTTCCTACTTTAAGGGGATCTAAAGAAACCGACACCGGAGAACCAAAGGAAAAGGAAGATGTGACAATGCCCAATGTGGAAGAACCTATGGATCCTGTTGATCCTCCTCTGCAAGAGCCTTCCTCTTCTAGGAAGAGGCCTTAATGGCTTAGTGGGACACTTGATGATGCTGAAGGACACATTGCACCCAGAGGAACCTTCCATGAAAGTAAGAAACCAAACAGGTATCAGGGATACTTGACCATCATGAGCACAATCATCCAAAATGAGCCTTTGTCATTCATAGATGCTGTCAAGAATTAAGTATGGAAGGATGTTATGACTGAGGAATATGAGTCCATTATGAAAAAATATGTTTGGGGTGTGTTTCCCACACCCCAGGACAAAGTAGTTGTCACTTCAAAATGGCTTTACAAGATAAAGTATACAGTTGATGGAAGTGCAGAAAAGTATAAGTCTCATTTTTCGCTCGTGGCTTCTCCAAAAAGGAAGGTATAGACTATGACGAGATATTTGCACCTCTTACCCGATATACCACCATCTTCTCAATCATAGCCCTTGCTGCTACGCAAGGATGAAACCTACATCAGATGGATGTCAAGACTGCGTTCTTACATGGTTCGATCAAACAAGAGGTGTATGTGGAGCAACTCGAAGGATTTGAGACTTATGATCAATAATATCATGTGTGTAGGTTGAAGAAGGCCCTTTATGGTCTAAAGAAAGCACCCCAAGGATGGTATGAGAGGACCGATAGCTACTTGATGAAGTTGGGATTCACTAGTAGTGAAGCTAACCCTAACCTTTACTTTAATGTTATAGATGACAAGCCTCTCATATTGGTGCTACATGTTGACGACCTCTTTCTAACAGGTGCAGACCCTCTCATTCATGAATGTAAGAGGAAGTTCGCTTCTTAGTTCGAGATGAAAGACCTAGGACTATGTACTATTTCCTAGGACTCGAAGTCTGGTAGAAACCAAGGAGATTTTCCTATCTCAAGGAAAATATGTGGTGAAGATATTGGAGAGATTCAACATGGTGGACTGCAAGCCAGTAACTACCCCAATGGAGCTTGACTTCGAGAAGTTAAGCGGTAGTGCTGTCAGACCTATTTTACAACATGCTACCGAGCATCGCTAACTCATCAGAGCATTTATGTTCTTAGTGAACTCCCATTCGAATATATGCTTTGCAGTCACCACATTGAGTCAACATATGGTTGAGCCTCACCACTCACATTAGATTGGTGCTAAGAATATGTTGAGATATCTTCATGGCACAATCACTCATGGGTTGAGATACACTGCCGGAGATGTGAGACTACTTGGGTATATTGATGCTGATTGGGTAGGGAGTGTGGTGGACTGAAAGAGCGCTTTCGGGTGTTGTTTCTCTTTGGGATCTGCCTTAATATCTTGGATGAGGAGGAAGTAGAAGTCGGTGGCTTTGAGCACTGCCAAGGCAAAATACATTGTTCCTAGCATGGCTTCCTGTGAGGTAGTCTGGTTGCGAAATCTCTTTAGTGAGCTGTTTAGATTTACATTGGATACGATCGTGATCTTGTGTGACAACCAGATCGGGATCTGTTTATCAGAGAATCCCATATTTCATGATCGCTCCAAGGATATCGACATTAGGTACCACTATATTCGAGATATGGTGCAGCGAGGAGCAATAAGGCTCCAACATATAGGTACAGATGAACAGGTCGCCAACATTTTGACAAAGCCCCTAGGAAAGGTCAAATTCTTGACTTTCTGAGAACGACTTGGTGTCATTCAGAGACCCTATTATGAGGGCCAAGTATGATGTATTGAGCTCTGGGAGCTCTAGGAGGCGCGGGGTACTTCTGGGAGCAACATGTGACCACCAGACGACTCGCCATCCCCTAGTGGTGCACTATGTACAGGGTAAAGGTTCAACCTTCCCCTGTGACACCACGTGGTGACTGTGGAACAGGATGATTAGTTCTACTGTGGGCCAAGATGATTCATTCTCTATGGCGATTGTGGAATAGGATGATTATTTCTCCTATAGGCTAGGATGATTAGTTCTCCGTGGAATCCACTTGACAGGATGATTCGTTCTCCTGTGGACATGATGATTAGTTCTCCTGTCGAGGCATCCTACCCATGCAGTCTGGGACTCATGGGAAGTACCTCTCATCTGATCAATGAGCTGGGAAATGAGGATAAGGACCATAGTAGTATTAGTGATGGATGAATTGCTCTATCTACCATACTCCCTATGCCAGGATGACCTCCATTGATCTGGGATCAATGATACTGATCTCGGATTAGTGAGAGTGGTTCACACTCTGAACTGACTTTAGGTCAGTGGAGGATGGTATGATACATCCTCGATCATTTCTTCTCCTTCATAGTTTGAGCATAGAAGAGCAGAGTAACGTAGATCAGAGTGGGGTCAAGCTGTACAAGATAGTGCATTTGATGGACAGATAACAGTGATAGTCTGACGGATTGTAGATGAAGTTCTCCCTAGTTGAGAAGGAGTGTTAAAATTTGAAACTAGGGCCAAACTCCATGTGCATCACCCTATTTATGGCTTCTGATATTTTTCCTAGATTCCTCTCATCGAGAGGTATAGGATTGATCTAAACATCATCTGATTCCGATAAGCATTTATGGGGATATGAATTTATTTTGATTATGGACAAATTGTCAAGGTTGGCTAGCAAACTTATGTAGGTTCAGAAGCCCAACAGTCATGTCTATTCATCATCAACGTTTGCATATAAATACAAGGAGCCTCCTTCTCATTTGGACAATTCACTCATTCATCTTCTCTCTCTCTCTCTTACGCATAAAAGAAGCCTCTCTCTCTCTCTCATGTGTGGCTGGAAGGAAGATGTCTTAGGGCAAGGACGACACAGAAAGAAGGACGCTAGGGTAGCAGGTCATCCCTTTGACCAACGTTGACCAAGCAATGACCATCTAGAAGTGCGGATTGGGTGTGGTTGCCTCTCCTAGGCAAGCCACAATTTTTGGCATGAAAATCGAGGTGATTTGACCTTTGGTTTGGTTGGTGTTGACTGCCCTAGTTTAGGGCTGCAAGTTGACTTTAGAAATCTAGAAATTGACTATACTTTTGGTGTTGTTCAAGGGCTGCTTCTTCAAGCTGTTCGAGGACAAGTTCATCGAAAATTGACCAAGCATTTTTAAGGTGAATTTCAACTAGTTTGACCAAGTTTGAGTTTTTTGATCTAGGGTTTGCTGCTACCGATATAAAATTACAGAATTCAGATTTTGTATTGTTCCTCTCTGCTGAAGAG
Organism: Pinus taeda; assembly: GCA_000404065.3. NCBI lineage: Eukaryota > Viridiplantae > Streptophyta > Pinopsida > Pinales > Pinaceae > Pinus > Pinus taeda. Next base: position 88,501 of record APFE030209162.1, read on the forward strand.
AAAAGAAGATTTGAGCAAAGGGTTTCCCTCCATTGAGGTCTACCCTTGGCTAGCCACCACATCTTGTGTCTCTTGTCTTGGCTTATTTTTTGTTGATCATTTAATGTTCTATTTGCACTTTACTTAATGTATATGTGATTGCTAATCCGTGGGTAATAAGAAGAAAAATAAGTAAACTGCTCTAAGCGTAGAACATACCATAATTTAACAGATAACAACCATAAAAGAGGAAGATGTTACTCCATTATAACTACATGTTATTTCTTCTAGCATTTATGTGTGTTCGAATTGCTTTTGAAATATTTATTTTTAGACATGTTATTGCCTAATATTTTTGGAGAGAAATGTTTTACAAGTAAAATCCAATATACCACGATCCTTATGTCTATCAATATAGCCACAAAATAAGAGTTTTCCTCTTCATCTCTTCCTCTTTTCAAAACTTCTTTTACCCAACTCAACGTAAAAGGACAAAAGAGCTTAGTTTGATGTTGAATGTATCCCTTATTAGAAGGGAATGATTAGATTTTTGCAACAATGAATTTGACTAGTGGAGATGAATACATTCAGCTTTGAAACTTAGACAAATTGGCTGCCAGAATGACTTGCCTAAGTGATAAAGGAATTTGACCAAAAAGGTGAATGATGCAAGGTAATTAATGAGGAATTTATAGGATATAGTCAACTGTTAAGTCAAGAGGACTTTAATAGGTCAGCCATAAGTGTATGTCTGAGGGAAATTATAGGATTGGGCAAATCTTCCCCTTAGAAGCCAAAAGGACTTGGCTATGTCGACTGAAGGAGATAGATGTAATTCACCTTTGAAGCGAGAAGGACTTTGCTAGGTCATAAAAGATATTGACTAAAAAGGTGAATGGTCCAAAAGAAAATTCTCTCCTAAGAAGCTAAAAGAACTCAAATTCCAAGAGTATTTGGCTAGGTTATGACCAAAGGAGATTGATACATTTTCCTAAGGAGCCATTAAGGACTTTGGCCAGAAACCTTAGATGCTTACGTACATATGAGTGAATTAAATTACCCAATCTAGAATGGATTTATTTTATACACATGAATCAACTTGAAAATCTCATGAACTTTTCTTAAGGAAGGATAAATTTCAGCAAGGAAAAGTCACTTGTAGAGAATACCTCCCTCGCTAAGAGGGAGCAGTGATTTTTATGTAGCATTAGTATGTATTCTTGCATGCCAAAAAGGAATTCCAAGTTACCCAAGTAAAATTATGGAAATGGAAATAAAAATTATTATTTTCAAGCTTCATGTAGTCCTGAACTATCAAGTTTGTCCCACTAATGAATGAGTGTGATCCTTAGTCAAAGTCCACTTTTGCCCAAAAACATTAATATTATATTAAATAATTTTTCATATCATGATTTTTAAGATAAATGCACCTTCCATATCCAATATCCATAGCAAATACATATAGAAAAATTGCCAAACTCTTTAACTAATTAAAAAAATAAATTAAAAAACTTATCATTAAATAAACCAATTTCAAAATTTTCACATTTCAATTTTCAAGAGTGAAATATCGGAAGCATTTTTTAAAGCCGACCCATTTAACTCCTCGTAACCATAGTTTTTAACACCGTCATCTTTGTTGAAGGTCCACCACGCATACCTCGCCCATATTCCCTTTTCCATATACACAAAATGTAGAACAACTAGGAGTATATCGTGCTCATTTAGTTCCCAACAGTTAGTTCTAGTCTGTACATATTGACCTTGAGGAAGCTTAGGGAGTTTGAAGGGATCAACTTGTTGAGTGTGCTCACTTTTCCGGCTCTGAACTAGCCTCCATCCACTTGCTAAATCATCCATAGCGTAAATACACCCAATTGGATGCTCGTTAATATCTGACCTCTCAGATATGGCATAAAGTGTTCCGGATTTGGAGGATATCATACATCTCCCTAACACGCACGTGACAGACATGCACGTGACAAAGGATTTACGTAAGAAGAGGAATTCTATTAAATGCCGAGCAAACTTTGTGTTCTCTTCTCCTCCCACTACCCACACGTTGCTCTGACAGTCGAAGTGCATGGGAACGAGTCTGGTAGTATCAAAGTTGCGTGTACGTACCAAGCTAGCAAGATTTACTATATACAGTTTTCCTTTCCACGGGATAGGTGTATCATATATGTTGAACGGACACTCTGGAAGAAGTGACCACTTTTCAGAGTTTACGTCTAAGGACAACATTGTTGTACGATTTCTATGGGTACCCAACAACACTATCAACCGATCTCCCACTGTTACTTTAACAATCCCATAAGAAACATCGTTGTGGAGTTCTCCAGCTATTGTGGAAGTATCCAAAGCCCGGAAAGACCTATCGGAGTTCTGGTCTGAATTTGGTATGTAACAGAAGGGATGCTGCCCATCATCTGTACTATTCCAGAAAATAATTTTATGTCCGATCGCTTCCACAAAAGATTCATTTAATTCTTCTGATGGAACCTCATGCGGAATAGTTAAAGCCGTGAACTCATGTTGAGGGAAGGGTGACAACCTCTTGTCTCTGATGGCACACACGATAAAATTTATTTCACTCACCGTGGTTTCACGGCGACGGCCGTGTCTGTCGCGCCAACCTCTTGGTTTCACGCGAAACAGAAGTTTGCATTGTCGTGGTGGCGGCGGCGCTGTGTCAACCAAATGTCGAAGCCTGTTAGCAATAAGTCCAGACCTGCCGTTGGAAATGAGGGCGCGTAGATGGCCGTCGAGGCTTGGAATAATTCGATGGCTTATAAGATCGTCGTTCATCAAATTGAAACTTTCCATGGCTGTTGAGCTGCTACTAATTTCTCTAAATCTTGGAGGCAGCAAATCAAGAATCTCCTCTGGCTCGTGCTCATGATCTTTTGCATTGTCTGTGTAAAAAGGTTCCATGTTCTCACTCACAAATTAATCCCTTTCCCTTCACGATTTTGTTGCAGAAAGAATCTCGAAGAAGATGGCCGAGCGAGTAGTGCGAAATATATCAGTGAATGTCCAACTTGGTGATGATCGAGTCCTATGAAGTCCAACTGGGTTTTAGTATTTATATCAAGCGTCCATGAAGGTAGGCCGACTCCCTTGATAAGGACACCACATGAAGTCCATGAAGGTAGGCGGACTCCCTCGAGAAGAGCACCACATGAAGTCGGGTCACTCCTTTTTAATTGTGGGTTTCCACAAATTGAAATATGGTTTTGTTTCTTAGGATTAAGTTTGTGTTTTAGTTTTTTAGTGACTTTATAAATTTGAAGATGTCCTCTCAAGGGAACCCAAATATTTTTTTTTTTTTTCACATTCGAGATGTTACAATTCCTTATCAATGGGTTTCTCTTGGCTTCTTGAATTGGTAGTTTAACATTGTTTTTTATTTATATGAATTCTAAACATTTCATATTAGAGTTGGTGTTAATAAATTTGGTTTCAAAGCATACAACACAGAATAGTAAAGTTAGCTAATCTATCATATTCAAAAGAATCCATGGTAACTTTGGTGGAATTAAAGATATAATCGAAGAGATTGAAATGGGTCTTTCCCCTAAAACTAATATTGGACTAATTTTCTATGACAATTGTATTCACATAAAATTGTTGGAGACTAGAGGGGTTTTATGAGTAAATGGATTTCTGCTCTCTTTTTCTTTGTGATGGTCTTTGAGAGCACAAATTGTTGTATTAAATGGTGTTATTTTCTGAGAAGGAACACACAATTTTTATAAACCTCTTTATATATAACTTCAAATCCAAAGGGAAAATGGATCAAGTCCATAAATCTAGACAAGACTAAAATTCAATGCATCTTTCAATACATGGTCATCCTCTCACTCCTTGCACTGGAGAAGGATATATGTGCCTCTAAGATCCAACCAAAAATATCCAAAAGCATGGCCTTTGTGCATGTGCTTTTCTTATTAGACAATCCATCATGTTGTCCAAGCTCACTTCAGGATTTGCCTTTTGTTTATATTCGTAATTATAACAACTTCTCCCACCCATTACTAGATTGGGTTGTGGAAAGGGTTACTTGTTGAATTGACCTTAAACCTAATGTCTATTATGAAGATGAAGTCACAACATAAAATATAAAATCTGATGCTACAAATGAGGAAGGAAGATCCACAAATGAGGGTTTTGTTGTTAATGTTTCATTTAAGCCAATAAGAAGGTCTATTATATAGAATGCTTGCATCATCCATGAAAATTTTATATTTTTATTCATATGTAAATCAAATTCTAAACAAATCCAAATGTCACTTGTAATTCTAATAGAATTTCCATTTCCTGTTTGTTGACTAAAATGTGATCAAATAATAAGAAAGGTATAAGAAATGATTTTGCTGGTACTCCCCAAACATGAGAGGCATTAGTTTCCACCTTCATAATACATTGTATTCATTGCATGATTGGAGGAGGGTAGGTACACTTTCTTTATTATAACTTTGTGCCACAAACCTATATTTGAGATGAACTGCCAAAATCAACCTTGTAGCTAGGCCTTCTCAGAAGATTAAGATGCTTTAATATCCAACCAACCTATTCTTATGAAATTCTCAAATTATTATTGCATGTAGTTGATACATCCTTGGAAGAAATTTATTCCAACAAGTTTTCCACAATTCACAATTTCGTTGGAAAATTACAATCTAATTTAAAAAAATTACATTTTCTATTACAGTAGCTTCGTAAGTTCACAATGTCCTCAAGCTAATCATTTGCAACCTAGACAAAATGTTTCTCTATTAAACTCTCAATGTCAAGAGCCTCGTTTTTCCTTGTCCATGTCTTCAAACATGTACTTTCCTCTTATTTGTCATTATTGATATATTGCACATTGTTGCATCCACTTCTAGATTTTAAAATATACTAATTTTATTACTTGGACATAAAACCCGTTTTTAGCTTTCACTTACTCTTTAGTAAATACAATAATGTAAAGCCTAGTGCCTGGATCATGCACATACTTTCTCATACAAATAATTGAATTTGAGGGGCAAAAACAATCCATTTTCAAATTATGGGATACCTTCTTTAGCACTATAGAAATACATGTTGATATTTGAGTTTACCAGCCATTTAGGAAAGTAAGGTTGGATTAGTGGCCATATCTAAAGAGGTTTTGGTGTTACCACCTGTAGGTTTACCCTAGTTAGTACTAGTGTTACCCTATTTAGGACTAGTGTTACCACCTGTAGGGTTACCCTAGTTAGAATTAGTGTCACCACCTAGGTTTCCGCTACCTACATTAACACCTGACATGGTAGTGATTTAGGGTTGGAAAGATGTGTAATCAAAGGAGGAACTCGAGGAGTAAGAGGAACTAGAGTCTGTACGTGGACTAGGTGGAGGACGGGATCGAGGAACCCTTATTTGTCGAGCAGGGGTGAGAGAATCTCCTAAAGGAAACTAGTGGTGAAGGCCACGAAGTATCCATGACAAGCATTTAGGCGGTGAAATGGTGTCAGGACAAAATAAAACTTGAAATACTACGGGGAGAGTGTAAATAAAGAAAGTAAGAAACAACAAGAAAACACCTATTGTAGTGATGTGAAGTGCAAACTAATTATAATGATATGTTACTCTGATCCAACCAAACAACTCCTGTAAAAAAACACATCTAGCCTAAAGGTTGTCTAAATCCTGAATCAAGTCCTAGTTCTATTGTTTTAGATGGCTTTCCAAAAGACTTCTTATTTGATGGGGTCTGATGTCCACAAGTAGGGCTGACTAGATGAAGGTGGGGTAGAGAAATGGTTGCTTCCAACAATCATGCCTATAGGGTCTTTTCCTAAGACTAGACACTAAGGTTACCTTCGTCCCACAGGGGTGGTCAAATCATGGTATTCTTGGTATTTAGTCAATAATGTGGAGCCCTCAAATAACGAGTTGGGTAACCTCATGGAGAGTTGCACACACTGGGACCTAAGCCTCGCCCCTTATGAATCGGGTTTCTAGTGTGCACCAGTTTTGAACATGGGATTGTGAAGGATTTCAAGCTCCTTGTCGTCTCATGGACAGGACCCACGAGGTCATGGATAGGGACCATATATTGTTTGGAATAATTAATTATTCCAATAAATGTTCTTTAAATCCTCTTTTCCTTCTACCTTGTATAGAGAAACTATTATTGAGACCAATTCTACCAACTTTATACTTTCTAGGTAGCCCTAGAATCAATGTCTATCATCTAACTATTCTAAGCATAAAATTTTATGTGGTAATTTAGATGGTATTTAGGATTTTTTTTTTCAACTTTTAGCTTTCATGGTCATGACTAACAATAATTATCAACCCTTTAAAACGAGATCAAATTTCCATACCATTGTCACCAATCCTTTTTATTATCCAAATTACAACTCTATACTATATCCAAAGTTCACTATGTGCTTTCATGTCAATGGATATGCTCACCATTCTAGTTTGTCTACATCTTCTAACAGTTTTATGCTAGGTCGTATCAAGTGAAAATGGAGATGGTTATATGGGCCATCCAATTACTCTAGCTATTTTAATGAGCATCTTGTTTCTAAGAGGAGTAACCAAGGGAATCTTGTATCCTAGAGTATATGATTGAGAGATACATAGAATTGTTTATTGAGGAAGGAAGATGCACAAATGAGGGTTTTGTTGTCAATGTTTCATTTAAGCCAATAAGAAGGTCTATTGTATAGAATGCTTGAATCATCCATGAAAATTTTAGAATTTTATCCATATGTAAATCAAATTCTAAACCAATCCAAATGTCACTTGTGATTCTAATAGAATTTCCGTTCCTTGTTTGTTAACTAAAATTCGATTGAATAATAAGAAAAGTGTAAGGAATGATTTGGTTAGTACTCACCAAACATGAGAGGCATTAGTTTCCACCTTCATAATACGTTGAATTCATTGCATTATTGGAGGAGGGTAGGTACACTTTCTTTATTATAACTTTGTGCCACAAACCTATGCTTGAGATGAACTACCAAAATCAACCTTGTAGCTAGGGCTTCTGAGAAGATTAAGATCCTTTAATATCCAACCAACCTATTCTTAAGAAATTATCAAATTATTATTGCATGTAGTTGATACAGCCTTGGAAGAAATTTATTCCAACAAGTTTTCCACAATTCACAATTTTGTTGGAAAATTACAATCTAATTTAACAAATTTACATTTTTTATTACAGTAGCTTCGTAAGTTCACAATGTCCTCAAGTTCATCATTGCCAACCTGGACACAATGTTTCTCTATTGAACTCTCAGTGTCAAGAGCCCAATTTTTCCTAGTCCGTGTCTTCAAGCATGTACTTTCCTCTTATTTTTCATTATTGATATATTGCACATTGTTGCATCCACTTGTAGATTTTAAACTATACCAATTTTCTATACTAATTTTATTACTTGGGTATAAAACCCATTTTTAGAATTCACTTACGCTTTATTAAATATAATAATGTAAATCCTAGTGCCTGGATCATGCACATACTTTCTCATACAAATAATCGAATTTGAGGGGCAAAAGCAATCTGTTTTTAAATTATGGATACCTTCTTTAGCACTACAGAAAGACATGTTGATATTTGAGTTTAACAACCATTTAGGGAAGACACCTTCTTTAGCACTATAGAAAGACATGTTGATATTTGAGTTTACCAACCATTTAGGGAAGTAAGGTTGTATTACTAGCCATATCTAAAGAGGTTCTGGTGTTTAGTGAAAAGAGTCGCCTTCACTAAGTGGGCCCGCAGGCTATTTTTGGCGCAATTTAGACTATGTCTATTTTTAGACATATGGATCATGTCTATGGATTGCAGGTTGCTGTTTATGGATGATTGATCAAGTTGGGAAAAATAGATGGACTTCTATTTTTGATGAAAGTGTGAGTGACACAGCGGAGTGATCAAGTCTATTTTTAGACTGGCTGTCAAAAATAGAAAAGTCAAATATTATTATCTCACAATAATATTTGGACTATAAAATTAATCTTATTCTCTTGGAGCACTTCAGTTTGAGCTACAGAGGTGGCACATGCAGCTGTCAGAAGGAAATACGCTTTTCTTATGAGTTAGTTGAGTTGTTGCATGCATGACTTCAGTTAGAACTCAAGTGAGTTGAGTTTAGTGGACTGGAGGCGCAGTTGATGGAGTTGTGTTCAGTTTAGCTTTATTAAACTGGTTGTATTTAGTCTAACTGGCAAATAGACTAGAGATGAGTTGGGTGAATTAGTTATTAATTAATTCACAAGTTATTAACTCATAATACAACTAATGAATACATCAGTTAAATCAGTTGCATGTCAGTGCATGTTCAGTTCAGCAGGGACAGGTGTTAGAGAATCAGATTGCTATCAGTTGTGACTATAGTTGTGCACCAGATCTTGCACAAATCAGGGGATTGAGTATGCCAATGAGTTTCCCACGTATTTCCCACATTTTTAGCTATGCTCTCCAAACTAGTGATTTTAGCAAGGAAAAACAAGGCTGCCGAGCAATTATCACCAGTTCTTGAGCAGGTATTGAGCAGCAGAGGCAGGCAAGCAGCGGAAGAGATTTGAGCCAGGTGATTGATTCAGATCTGAGCTGTATTGTGTGTAACAGGTGGAGCTGGTATTGGATTACTTGTGAGAAGCATTATACTGTGTAATGTTACATGACGCAATCATTAATATACAGATAGTTGGGGTTTTTAGCGAGATGCTTTCCCCGGGATACATACTGTGTTAATGTGTGAATGCTCTTGATGTTTTATTGTTATTGATGCTGCTATATTGATGATCAACGTAGAGGAGCTTATGTATTGTGTATGTTTTCCGTAATAGTACATGATCAGGATAATATTTGTCGAATATGTGTTAAATTATTCAAAATTTCTACATGGTATCAGAGCGCTTTGATTTGTAGAATAATTTCTACATGGTATCAGAGCTGTTGATCATCTGATCTACTATTCAGGAAGTGTTTACATTCTATTTCTTCAGGCGGAGTCTGTAATCGGGCCAGGTAGCCTCTGGATTCATCCTTCTTTTGGAAGGTGAGATATCTGGTGAATGCCCATACAGTCGATCTCTGTACAAGAAATATTGTGTTTTCACGAATCTTAGATCCGAGGCGGTTGAGTTGGTTGCTGGTGGAATTCGAATTTGCAGCAGTATTTTCTTGGTGACAACGCAGCAATGTCTTTCAACGGATTGCGATTGGAGTATGCTCTTGAGGGCATCTCAAACTATATTGCATGGAAGGACAGGATGGAGGCAGTATTGGATGATAACGGGCTGAAGGAGTTCATAGATACGGATATCCCAAAGCCTACTGATGCTACTCAAGCTGATGCTTGGCAAAAGAAGATTGCAAAATGTCGAAGGATTCTGTTGGAGGGCGTGAAGGATCACATTGTGTCCAGCCTCCATGGAAAGGCTACTCCATATTTGATGTGGAAATCATTAACAGAATTATTCCAAAGCAAGAGCGATCAGAGGAATCTGGCACTCAAAGATAAACTCAGAAACATCAAATGCGAGAAGGGTGACAGTATTCCCAAGTATCTCACGAAGTTCACTCAGTGTCGAGATGAGCTGGGAAGTGTGGGGGTTACTGTTGATGATGAGGACTTGGTGGGCTTGGCTCTCCTTGGTCTTCCGAAGAGTTGGCATTCCTATCAGGACTCTGTCAATGGTCAGGAGAAATTGCCAGGATGGGAAAGACTGTGGTCAGATCTTGTGCAGGAGGAGATCAGGCAAAGTACCAGGGACGGATCTTCATCAAAGGGAGCTGATGAAGAAAATTGCACTTTGGTTGCTAAAGTAAAGAAAGGTAAGAGCAAGAAAGCTTCTCAGTCTGGTGCGAAAGGCAAGAAGCAGGACATGTCCAAGGTGAAGTGTTTTCACTGTCACCAGCATGGACACTATGCCACTAATTGTCCGCAGAAGAAGAAGAACAAGCAAGCTGCTGGATCTGCAGTAGGAGAGGCTCTAACCTCACAGTTTGAGCTTGATTTTTCATTGATCGTATGCTTGGTTTCAAGTGTGATGGAATCGGTGTGGTTCATGGATAGTGGTGCGTCTTTTCACATGACGGGAGATAGAGATTTGTTTTCTGATCTGGAGGACAAAGATCTTGGAGTGCACATTAAGATGGGCGATGATGGTAGATACAGTGCGACTGGTATCGGTACCATTTTCTTTGAGAGGGAGTCTGGTAAACCCTTCGTATTGAAGGAATTCATGCATGTTCCAAGATTGAAGAAGAATCTTATCTCTGTGGCGATGTTAGAAGACAAGGGGTATGATGTTGTTTTCAGCAAGGGAAAATATTTCCTGCGCAACAAGACAACTGGTGAGACTTGGAAGATAGGGGTTCGAGTAAGGAACCTTTATCAATTTCATGTAGATGGATGCGTAGCAATGGCAGGCAAGGCAGAAGGATTGGTGATCCGGGATGATGGCGATTTGTGGCACAAGAGATTGGGTCATCTTCACCATGGAGCCTTGAAGATACTGCAGTAGATCACTACAGGGCTTCCTAAAGGCACACTTGCGCAGTCAAATCAGTGCAAGGGATGTACTTTGGGGAAGTTTGTGAAAGCCACCTTTCACAAGAAGGATAGCCGCGCCACGAGGATCCTTGAGAGAATTCACACAAACGTGTGTGGACCTTTCTTAGTTGCTTCGACAGAAAAACATATGTATTATGTGATTTTTGTTGATGATTTCTCTCGTAAGTGTTGGATCTTCTTCATGTAGAAGAAGAACAAGACATATTCAAAGTTCTGTGAATTCAAAGCACTGGTCGAGAAGGAGTCGGGGAAGAAGGTGAAGGCTCTTAGGAGCGATAATGGTGGTGAATACATCTCAGACGAGTTCAAGGATTTCTGCAAGGCAGAAGGGATTCGAAGAGAGTTCATAGCTCCCCATAACCCACATCAGAATGGGGTAGCTGAGCGAAAGAACATAATGATCGTGGGTGCTGCACGAGCGATGTTGCATGATCAGGGCCTACCCCTTCACTTGTGGGCGGAAGCATGCAATACAACAGTTTATGTGCAGAACCGCCTCATAAAATACTTGGCATGAGTACAACCGAGGAGGCTTATTCTGGTAAGAAGCCTGATCTTTCTCATTTGAGGATTTTTGGTGCTAACATTTACATGCATGTGACGTAGGATGCAAGGAAGCAGTTTGAGCCGATTGCAGAGGTTGGGATATTTGTGGGGTACACTGATACGCCCCACAACTATCATGTGTATTTGCTAGACAGTGGTAAAATTGTTGTGCAACGGGATATAAAATTTCAGGAGAAGAAAGCCATGAAGTGTTCGCTTGAGAGGGAGCTACACTTGCATGCAGATGAGGAGCTATTAGTTCCTAAGAATGAGCTTCAGGACATGGATCAGCCACAGGACGAGGTTCATGGAATGGAAGAGACCACTCAAGCAGCGCCAACCATCAGAGGGCGAAAGCACTTGACAGAAGCTGAGCAACTGGCTCAAGATGCAGAGAAAGTTGTAGGACCACCTACAGCCCAACATAGACAGAGACAGTCACTTGATCGGTACACTGGATACATGGCTCTTATGAGAAAGTGTGTTGTGACTGAGCCATCCTCTTTCGAGGAAGCTGTAGAGGATCTCGCATGGGTAGACGCCATGGTGGAAGAGTATGATTCTATTGTCAGAAACAATGCATGGAAGATTGTTCCTAGACCAGAAAGGAAATCAGTGGTGGTTTCGAGATGGATCTACATAGTTAATAAGGCAACTGACGGGAGTGTGGTGAAGTACAAGGCAAGATTTGTTGCTCGAGGCTTTTCACAGATAGAGGGGATAGATTATGAGGAGACCTTTGCACCTATTGCAAGGTATTCTTCCATACGGACGATTCTTGCTCTCTCAATGTAGATGGGGTGGCACATTCATCAGTTGGATGTGAAGACTGCGTTCCTTCCTAGAGGTTGGAGGAAGGAGGATGGTACTTCAGCGGAGGTAGTGGATGCCATTGGTTACTAGCAGTTGGTGGAGTCGCATGTGTGAGGGCTCAAGAGAGGCACATCGGGATATGGATTGATGAGTTGAAGCTATGTGGCTTCATGGATGTAGATTGGGCAGGGAGCTCAAGAAGCCGAGTATATGGCAGCAAGGGCATCAAGTACCATCATATCAGAGATTGTGTGCAGCAGAGGATCATGTTACTTTCATACATTCCAACAGAGAATCAGGATGCTGATATTCTGACGAAGGCTCTCACCAGGAGCAAATTCGAATACCAACGAGGCAGGATAGGGGTTGCTGATAATCCATATCTTGTCGAGAGGAAGTGTTGAGATTGCAACAAGATGATGGAGCTTAGTGAAAAGATTCGCCTTCACTAAGTGGGCCCGTAGACAAATTATGGCGCAAAGTCTATTTTTAGACATTTGGATCATGTCTATGAGTTGCAGGATGTTGTTTATGGATGATTGGTTAAGTTGGAAAAAATAGTTGGACTTCTATTTTTAGACAACAGCGGTGACACTATCAAGTCTAATTATAGAGCAGTCAAATATTAATAGGTTATAATAGTATTAGACTATAAACTTTATCTTATTCTCTTGGAGCACTTCAGTTTGAGGTACCGATGTGGCACATGAAGCTATTAGAAGGAAATAAATTTTCTTTGTGGGTGCATTGAGTTGTTGCATGCATGACTTCAGTTAGAACTCAATTAGTTGAGTTTGGTGGAGTTGATTGTGGAGTTGATGGAGTTGTGTTCACTTTGACTTGGTTAAACTAGTTGTAATTAGTCTAACTGCAAATAGACTAATGATGAGTTGTTAAACTAATTATTAACTCATAATGCAACTAAAGAATACATCAGTTAACTCAGTTGCATGTCAGTGCATGTTCATTCAGTAGGAACAGGTGTTAGAGGATCAGATTGCTATCAGTTGTGACTATAGTTGTGCATGAGGATTTGCACAATCAATGGGATTGAGTTATGCCAATGAGAATTGGCCAATACCAAGTGATTATAGCCTCTGCTCATGTGATTTCCAGTGTGAGTGATTTTCCAAGGTTAAATAGAACTTGGAACGAGGTTGAAATCAATCCATTCTTGAGCAGGTATTGAGCAGTGGAGGCAGGCAAGCAGTGGAATAGATCTGGAGATCAGATTTGAGCTATATTGTGTGTAACAGGTGGAGATAGTGTTGGATACTTGTGAGAAGTATTGACTATTGTAATGTTACATGTTCTCAATCATTAATATACAGATAGTGTGCGGTTTTCAGCTGTGAGCTTTCCCCGGATTACATACTATGTTAATGTGTGCATGCTCTTGATGTTTTATTGTTATTGATGCTGCTATATTCATGATCAACGTAGAGGAGCTTATGTATTGTGTATGTATTCCGCAATAGTACATGATCAGGATAATCTCCATTGAATGTGTTTATTATTCAAAATTTCTACACTCAGTCAATGCCTCAGTCAACAAGGCAAGTGAAGACAGAGTGTATCATAGGTTATCGAGGCATCATGGCAGAGCATTGTGTATTTATGATAGGGCATAATAGTTGGCATCATAGTATTGTGGCAAACGATCAAGCACAAAGAATGGAGAATGTGATATGATTCATGCTTATAGTGGTCAACATTTGGATCTCTAAGATATTACACAAGAAAAATCTGAGTCTCATACCTTGTTCTATACTACAAAACTCTGAGTCATTGTTATCTTGTTCTGAATTATAGCGAGAGGATTTTCAAGTTTGTTGTTAATTTAAAACTCTATAAATATTGCATTTTTTCTCATAAGAGACAACAAGATAGAATTCAAGATTTATTGTATGAAGTTTCCACTTTTAATATTGTTTTCAATCCAATAGAATTATACCATTCCTAGGTGTAAATGTGTTTGTGATTTGAATTAATAATCAGGTTTTGAGTTACTTTCAACACATACGACCTAACCAAGAGGGCCCCTTGTGCCAAGACAAACGTTGCTTCTTCTTTAAATGAGTTTGTTTCTTTTCATAGCATATTGTAGTTCATTTTCATAGCATAGCACTAAGTTTGCTTTCCGTTTTCATTAATTATAATTCACATAGTTTTGATAATAGTTTTGTAGTCAAATGGTAGTGTATTCAAAGTGACCATGTAGGTTTATTTCTTGCAAAGTGCTTTACTTTGATTCAACATTGTGATTTTAATTGCTTATGTGTGTCAATATATTGAAGGATAATCACACTAATTTTCTAATTGAATATGAATTAAATCTTTAAAACTACAAACAATTATAATTTAAATATTTAAAAACAAGTTGTTGTCAAAATCATTGAAATTTTCTACATAGTTATAAGAATCTATAAATGTTTTAGAACCAATACTATATTGAGTTGTATAGTTGTCAATTTCTTTTCATAGCTTAGCATTTATTTTAATGTTTATTTTTATTAGATATATTAGAAGCCAAATCCTAGCATATATTTTGCATTACACTTCACAAGCTTACAAACCTAGATTAATAAGATTAAATGTAACTTAATTGACCAATATGCACTTTAACATAATTAATATAAGTTTAAAAACTTGTAAAAATAACATTTTGCTTTATAAAAAAAAAAAACAGAATAGTAATCAAATTTATGTTTGTATTCACAACTTTTTAGCAAAAATCTTGTTCTCAGGGTTAGAGCAAGCCTCAAAGTTAAGAGTGATATTATCTCTCATATAAATGGTAGTAATTAGGTCAAACTATGATCCTATGATATATCTTTCTCAAATTGGAAAGGTTATAGGTTTACCTTTTCATCTCCTTAAGTTAGGTGCTTGAATTTAAATTTGTTACCAATCATCAATGGAAATGGAGTTTCCACAAATTCAATAAAATCATTAATCTAATAAAATTTTACTTTCAAATTTATTATATCTATCAAAATTAAAAGTTATATTAATTTTAATATAATTTATTATTTTTTAAAGTAAATTGTAAATTTGTACTTTAAATCTATTTTAAATTCCAAAATTAACCATTATATTAACTCCAATGTAAAATGATAATTTTAAATATTTATTTGTGATTTTTATTTTTTTTTCAAAAGTCACACACATCAAAATAAACCCAAATAGTGTGTATTTTGAAACTAGATTAAAAACTGAATAAATTTCCTTTTAACAATAAAACTATATAATAATTATATTTAAAATTAGATTATATTTTTTTAATAAAATAATATTTTAAAATTATAATAACTTTGTATATAAGTTATAATATATAACCTTCCATATATACAGAATCTAATAGTCGCATTAATTTATGTACAATTTCTAATATAAATTTTTAAAACCAAAGTGTAAAATCTTCCACATTTAACAATTATATTATATTTTAGTAAAACTTAAAAAATATTTATTTTTTCCAAAATATAATATAAATATTTTTAATTAAAAAAATTAACCAGTAATAAATCAATAAAAAATATAACATCAATTTTCCCTAAACGCAGAAGTCAAACTGTGACACTTCTGAAAATTATTTGTGATAGTAGGTACCTTTAATAATAAAAATTAGCCAACTCATATGCAGTGCTCACTGTAATGCTCAATATAAGATTAAAGATTACGTAATGAATCAATACAAAAATATAACAGCAATCTTTCCTAAACGCATAAGTCAAACTGTGTGTGATAATATCTACTTTTAATTAAAAAAAAATAGCCAACTCATATGCAATATTCTGTAAGGTTTAAGGTAAGATTAAGATTAAATATAAGATAATTAAATAGTTTTTCTTTATTTAGATTGATTAGTAAATCTGTTTTAAAGTGAAAAAGATTGAGTTGTAAATTACCTAATTTTAGAGTGGAAATTTTTAAATGAAAAGAGTTTTTTTTGAGTTTGATAGGAATACATCTTCAATATGTCTAATATATCTGAGCAGGAATTGAATAGGTAACTTCACATCAAACACTGTCTTAGCAGAGCCCCTAATCGCTTGAACAAATAATTTCATATCAAAAAGTGTCTTAACAAAACACGCAGAGCACTAATGATCACTATCTATCCAAAACTCAGTAAACTAAAAAATAAATTTTTGTTTTTACTTTTCTAAATTCAAAATTAAAAATAAATCTTAACTCATTTAATTATTACCATAATTATATTTATTTTATTTTATTTTTATATAATTTAACCTAATAAAAAGCTGAACGCCGCCCTCTGGGCACAATGAAAATAATATAACATAAATCTCCGATAAACCCTTAGGGCAACCTCCATGAGATTTATCCGCTGAGAGATGTATAGATTAAAATTCATAAATTCTGTTTCCATGAGTAATATAAATGAATCCCCTACAAGAGTAAGATCGAAACGAGAAAGTCTCAGTATTGCTTACCAATTTAAGAAATTCGTGATCTGGTCGATTTATTCGAAACCTTAATAAATCATCAGAGACCATCCATGGAGTGGAGTGACTGCAAAAACTAGAAACTCCAAAAAAAAATCGTTAGATAGATTGTAACCTTGAAAAAATAAACCACTGTGATAGTTTAGATCTGCCATGGAAATCACAATTAACTACTCAAACATGGAGATATAAGATCTCGAGCTTGGAGAAAACATACATTTTACAGAAGCCTCAATGAATATGCAAATCAACATGCAGGGCATAAATTTGAAAAGCCTTGCCAACTACCATGTCCAGGAAAATCGTATTCAGTATCTTGTTTGGTGATATATTTTTTATAATATGTTACAATACGCGTCTGTCTGTAGCAGAGAATTCTGTATTTTGTGTATTCAAGTTGATTTATAAAATCAACAAGGAGTCGGACGCTAGGAGTGTACTTGAGTTGTACAGTCCAGGTTGCAATATTCCAAAATCTCAGTCTCTTTCATGGAACTTTCTGCAGTCCTTCGTTGCTTGCTTCCTTCTTTCTCTAATCAGTTGCACCGACAGCCCCGGCGATGACAATAAAAAGGACTTGTTGAAGATGTTATCCGTATGGCTTTCTTGATCATTGCTAATTGGCGGTAAATGCAATCATTTCTGAGAGTGCTAGAAATGCAGTACTCTCAGTAGGTCACAATTTAGATTGGACAACCATGGAATTTGTCAAGCTTTAGAATTTTGGATATAGATTCAGAATTTTGGGTATAGTCAAGGGCTGTTAAAAAACTATTCAAACACTCAGTGAATTGGATTTCTTGAAAAAATTTCATGGCCAGAATTTTTTGTGACCTCGGTAGACAACACCGCTAGAAATAATCAAAGTAGGCAGGGAGAGGCTGCACTGGCTTTCTGATCTTCTCATAGCTGCTCCTTGTTCTCCTCAGGCCTGGAATCTCAGGGGGAACAGTAGACCGTATGAGGGGCCAGTTGATTCCTTTAAAGAAAGGATGTGCTTTAATGTCAGCAGATCCTCGGGTCGATCCCAGCCGAGTACGTGGATCCTTGGTGAGCAGCCTGTGCATTAGATCCTTGGCCGTGTCCCAGGCTTCCAGATCCCTGGTTGGATTGTGCGGGAACTTCAACTGCTCTGAGATGATGTTGAGAAGCGTGGTCTCGTTATTGGGGCCCTTGAATGGCGTTTTCCCGTAGAGCAGCTCGAAGAGAAACACCCCCAGAGTCCACCAATCCACTGCACTGCCATGCCCTTCTCCCGAGGTCACCTCGGGAGCCAAGTACTCGTGAGTGCCCACAAAAGACCTGGATCGAATCTCCGATGGCTCCGCCACAAGCTCTGGTTGGGCTAGTTTCAATTTCTCATTGCCCATGTTCTTGTTCTTGTTCTTCGCTTTTTGCTTCTTGTTCAAGAAGTTCCAGGACCGCGGTACGATGGGTATGTATGAGTGGTAATGAGTAGGGGATTGAGCGTGTCTGTGGCCTTTCTCGGGCTGTGTAACGATTTTGGGACTTTGTAGAGTGGGGACGACATCACATCTGAGGCAGAGGTCGAAGTCTGAGAGCATTATATGACCATCTGCCCTCACTAGCACGTTCTCAGGCTTCAAATCTCTGAATATCACCCCCATCATGTGGAGATACTCCAATGCCAGAAGCACCTCGGCTACATAGAACCTGTATCATAATAACCCAACTAAAAAAATCAGAAAAATCCTAACCGCTAATTAATTTCTTATCTATTTCAGGCTCACCAGCACCAGCATGTTATTATTCAATATTCTCTGGTTATGATATTACTAGCACCAGCATGCTATCATTCAATATTCTGTGATCTTTGATAAAGGGTGAGTATTCATCAGAAAAGTTAAACAAGATAATAACCCTATACACCTTTTTCATCAAAAAAATCTTTTATGAAAATCTTTTCAGTTTTCATTCTTTATATATCCCACTGTTTCTTACCAGAACCAATACCATCAAGAAATCTTCTATAAAAATCTTTTCAGTTTTCATTCGTTATATATGTCAATGTTTCTTACCAGAACGAATGAATGCCAAAGTAAACAGAGCAGAAAGTAGACTAATTTCCTAAGAGAGAAACATCTGGACAATGAACTAATGCCTTTGAATAGTTCATGATAATTGCAGTTCAGAGAAGGAGAATGATGTGAAGGCTGGGAGGAAAACTTCCACAAAGGCTAAGAGAATTTTGATGTGAAGGCTGGGAGGAAAACTTCCACAAAGGCTAAGAGAATTTTTTTTTTTTTAAACATTTATAGAACCAATGGTATGATAATAACATGAAAAAGTATATTTAGTTAAAATTGAATAGCTAAAGATGAAAACATTGACAGACGTGTAAGAACAAAACTGTTTCTGGTCTAATTTCATTACATGGAAAATACTACCAAATTCATGAATAACATGGAAAATAGCAAAACTCAAGACTTACACAATTAGAATTATTGATACTTCTTTTATCCAAACTGTAGAATACCAATGAAACTCCAAACTCCCCATATTTCTAGTGAATACTCCATTCATCATGTATCCCTAATCATGAAGGGAGCTTGCACCAATTTCATTAGTATTGCACAGTTTTCTCCAGAAACAACAATACAAATATAAAAAACAAAAACAAAATAACACCCAAATTCATGAGCAAGGCAAAAATCTTGTTACTAACAGTAAAACGCAGGAATTAATATAAAAATTCACTGGTTGTATCATAAATGATGCACAGTGGTTTGAAGAAAAATGATTGAGTAACATGATTTCCAACTCTGAAAATCTGCAAATTTTAACTTACAGAACTTGCTAAGATTACATTTTAAGTTCAGTATTTTTTATTCAGATGATTTTCAAGATATTAATAGAGGAGAGAAATATAGAAATATCCATTCCCTACACCAATTACCTTGCAGATCTCAGACTGAATCGTCTTCCTGGTTGTTTATGGCGCAGAGAATGCAAGTCACCTCCTGGGCAATATTCCATTACTATAAAAGAATACTGTGAGGCATCAAAATGAGCATAAAGTGTAGGAAGGAAGGGGTGATCAAGCATGGACAAGATCTGTTTCTCCATCTCTGCTCTGTGCAGCTTATTCCTGTAACTCAAAACCTGTTTGTTCACGACTTTCATGGCATACAAATGGTTCCCAAATCCTCTCAATTGACAGAGGAACACATTCCCAATATCTCCACTTCCCAACCTGCGGACTAACTTGAAATGCTTCAATCCCACGCTGCCCTCCTTGCCTCTCACCGTGGAGATTGCCTCCCAGGCCGTGTCGTGGGCCTTGTGAGGCTTCTTGTTCACATAATTGCAGCCACTGTTCATGGATGTTGTTGTGGTTGCAGGAACAGGTGTGAATCCTCCATTCCTGGTGGATTCATAGCTGAAAGTGCTACTGGAGCTGATGGAACTGTGGCTGGAATTCAGTATTGTGGACGAAGCGCATGAGCTATCCAAATTCATTATGATATCGCATTCAGAGCCGCACAGGAATGGCACCATTTTTGAGCCAGAACAAAAACAATAACAACGCCAGTGCTGGCAATTATATGTACCACTGGTAAAAGCGGCAGGCTGCACAAGCCCACAATGACAGGTTTTCAGGCTGCAGGCTGAATATTAACTCAGTTGCAGGGGAGTGGTGCCAGAGAGAAAACGAGCGACCTCGACAAAAGGAGCAACCAAGTTGTTAAGGCATACCTAATACCACCAATCCACCTGATTAGATGAGTGGGCATTTAAGCAGCGGAGCTTTTTAACGATGAAGTAAACCATCCAACTTCGGTTTCTCTTTATGGGAATTCAAACGAATAAAAAAATATAGAATAATTTTAAAAGTTTTATTAGACTCTGGAGATCATGAACATTTTGAAAAAGGTTAAAATAAATATTTTGACTCGATGAAATTGTGCGCAGCCTTATAAGGAATCTTCTTTTTGATTGGGTATTTATTTTACATTATGGAATTTTTTTGTATTAGTGAAATAATTTTGGTTTGAACTGAGTGAAATAATTTTTTTTGGTTAGAGTGTGAGTTTTCGTGGTTAAGAATGTGTTTTTGAATGCATAATATATTTATTGAGTATATAGATTGTTGAGAATTCACACTGCAAACTTGTGAATCAAACAATTCTGCGAGATTTAAGGTAAATTCTATAAAAAAAATATGTCAGACAAGTTTCAAAACATAGAACAAATAGATTACAACTATCTTTTTAGCTTTTTTGTTACCATAAATATTAATGTTTCATTGTTTAAATTGTATTTTTCAATATAAACCTTTGATGTTGGATTTATTACACTGAATACATTTTTTTGTGCTTTGATGATATAGATGTAACACATTAAAATTATGATTTTAGAAGGCCATTGTCCAATTTATAGAAGAAATAGAATTTTTTGGAACAAAACAATATAAAAAACAAATGAGATTATTTGTTGTTTAAAATGGAGCTTTGAATGCATAAATGGATTAAACACCCTAAAAACCCCTTGGGCATTCCAATTCTATAGATTAAACAACTTAAACTCAAGTTTTTAAAAATCTAGGATTTTGGTTAAAAAATAACTAGAAAAAATGTGGTGAAAAAAGTCATTTCATCTATAAGTTAGAATAAGTTGTGGCATTCTAACTTTTAGACCTTTTTACTTTTTTTAGGGTAACTTTTCCAAATTTCTCCTGAATTTATGGAATATTTAATTTCAATAATGTAATGTGCAAAAATATAGTGCCCCATGGGTTTTTCATAGTAATCTTTTGGGCTAGGGCCACCTCCTGTACAAGCAATTTGTCCCACCCACTTTATTTAGTGCCCCCTGGGTTTTTCATAGTAATCTTTTGGACTCATGCCACCTCATGTACAAGCAATTCGCCTTGCCCACCTTTCCAATGCACACTGTGAGTTCGTGGCAATGGCGTGGGCAGCCAGTGCTAGAGGTTGTGGTAAGAGAACCAAGGCAACTATGAAGGCAATTATGAAGGAAG
This sequence comes from Pinus taeda, assembly GCA_000404065.3. Taxonomy (NCBI): domain Eukaryota; kingdom Viridiplantae; phylum Streptophyta; class Pinopsida; order Pinales; family Pinaceae; genus Pinus; species Pinus taeda. The sequence goes on from APFE030209162.1 coordinate 109,878, forward strand.
AGCAGCTCGTGGCAATGGCGTGGGCAGCCAGTGCTAGAGGTTGTGGTAAGAGAACCAAGGCAACTATGAAGGAAGAGCAGCTCATGTCCTTCGAGGAAAACGTGGGGTTGCAAACTAGTCGTCAATATCATAAACAATGCGACCACCGCTTACCGTGAAGGGACAAGTGAAGAAATCAGGAAGTTAATTGAGGAATGAGTGACTTGAGCCAGTAGGCTAGATCGATGAACATTGAGGTGGAGGATTGGCGGACTATGGTGCCTGATTCTGGGACACCCGTGGTCGTGTCACCCAGTTTAAGCAGACTTTGTACCTGTACTTGTCCATGAAGGGTATCTTGGGAAAGTCCTTGGAGTAGATCTCTGTGAGCACGACAACAACAGTGCAGGACTTCCCCAACTATAAAAAAACAAGATGGTTGCCTTCAACGAATTGAATATCACCTCCCTTGTCTTCTCTCACAAGCAATGCTTTCGGGATCCAATGCTAAGGATCCGGCTCTAGTAGAGTCTCTGTCTGCCCAGGGAGAGGAGTAGTCTCCTAACTGGTGTTAGCTTTGTTTTATTATATATGTGGATAGCTTTTAATTTCCAGAATGTTGTTTCTTATGTTCATAGGCAAATAGTATTTAGGCAAGGCAAAGACATACAAACTTATATAGCTTGGGTAGAAAAACTAATTATTTTTTACTACAGGATGGCTTATCACGCTGTTAGGTGGCCAAGACACTTGGTTTTCCTGGGCAAGTTGAGGCCACCTAACTAATCATATGTGGATGTAACTTGCTTATATTTTAACAAAAATGGAAAGACCTACCAAACTTGCAAAAAAAAATTAGTAATCCATTTATACACTAGAAAACACATTCAAACAACCTAAATTCATTATTTTGCCAAAATTTGTATTACCAAATTTCATTAGAAAATGCAAAAACATTTAATAGTTCGACTACTTTTAATCATTTTCACAAATTCTAATAGGATTTCTTTTAATGGAAATGATATTGCTCTGAGTAAGCCCCACGATTAAATCACAAAGGCTTTTCCTACACTTTTATTTTATAGAAATTATTGTTATGGTTTTCAACATGTTTAATTTTTTTAGTTGTTTATTGAGATGACAATTTCCCTTGAACAATCATTTCTGCCTAGAATATGGTTATTATTTTTAAAAAAATCTAATTGCGAAAATGTTTGAACAATTTTCTTTTTATGGTGGAGATAGATTGAACACTATCAAAAACTTACTTAAAGCACCCAAAATCTTAAAATTTTATTACAGTAACTCGAATTTCGGAAAACTGCAACTATTTTTTACCTACAAGCTGTCTCTAGAAAATAGAGTAGGGTGAAAGAGGAATTAAACCCCTCACTATTCACTTTTGACAACTTGGAACCCAATTTTTTAAAAAGGCGAAAAAGAAAGCCAGAAAGTTGACTCGTTGAAATACTGCCTGAAGTTAAAGTTGTGTAGTGATCGCCATTTCATCTGGTGCAACAGGATTTAGTAAATGATTAACACTCCCTTAAAGGCATCGTCCGGCCCGGGGCCAGGGTAGTCGGTTTGCGTGTGTGGATTTCTGAGCTTGAATCTGACTACGTAGTCAGAAAGTGTACCCAACGCCCAGAAACTCCACGAATGCCATTGCCTTGCAAGTCAAGCTTCTGACTCGACAAAGCCTCCCTCAATAAATAATATCGACACCCTTTTTTATATAGCGAGTGCAGCCTCCAGGCAAGGAGGTCGACAAGAAACTAGGCATTGACAGCAAGTTGCAGCGCGAGCGTCGACTTTAAAGAAGCGAGGTGTGCTCCCCTGCCGGCAGTTATTCACTCGACTGTCAATTCTTTATCTCTCAATACTTACTAAAAACAAATACTTTTCTCGACATCATTGGGAATCGGCAGGCCTCGGGTCAGCGGGTGAGGCGCAGCAGTGCCGCTCTCTGGGCAGACCCGTATGATCCATGAATCAATACCCATCGCCCTCAGCCTTTACAAAATTCGACTTTTGTCTCTACACATTCATTATTATACACCATGTGTGCATGTTCGCAAATTTAAAATGATCTCCTCTATTCCACCCGCTACATCCCACATGGGAAAGGGCAACCAATATTTCCAAGTTTATTGAACTATAAATACATAAATAAGCGCTGCAGTATATTTTCAGTAGGTGTCTATAAATACATAAATAAGCGGTGCAGTATATTTTCACTAGGTATAGGTACAGTATATGGTATAGGTACACTATATGGTATAGGTTCATAGTTTCATAATTAGATTAAAATAAATATATTATTAAGAACATTATAGGCTTATAATTGAATTAAAACAAGTACAACTACATTATAGGGGCAGTATATACTCATTATTAAATTAAAACATAACAAGTACAATTACATTATAGGGGCAGTATATACTTTCTATTAAATTAAAACAAGTACATTATCAGAAACACTATATACCTATCATTAGATTAAAATAAGTATATTATTAGCAGCAGTAAATACTCACAGTTAAATCAAAACAAGTACATTATTCAACCATAAACATATACTACCCTACCATTAAATCAAAACAAGTATATTATAAGGGACAGTATATAGTCACCCTTAAATTAAAACAAATACAGTATATAGTCACCATTAGATTAAAACAAATACATTATCCAGCTATAGACATATACTACTCTACCATTAAATCAAAACAAGTATATTATCGGAACAGTTTATACTTATCATTTAATCAAAACAAATACATTATCCAACCATAAATATGTGCTACACAACGGATTAATAACTCCATAGCCTAATAAGTAGCCTCGTAAATAAGCCTAGCTAACCTATTAAATTAAAACAATTACATTATCAGGGCAGTATATACTTACCATTAAATTAAAACAAGTACATTATCAGAAATAGTATATACCTATCATTAGATTAAAATAAGTACATTATCAGGAGCAGTATATACCCACCATTAAATCAAAACAAGTATGTTATTCAACCATAAACATATACTACTCTACCATTAAATCAAAACAAGTACATTATTAGGGGCAATATATACTCACCATTAAATTAAAACAAGTATATTATCCAGCTATAAACATATACTACTCTACCATTAAATCAAAACAAATATATTATCGAAACAGTATATACTTATCATTAAATCAAAACAAATACATTATCCAACAATAAATATATGCTACACAACGAATTAATAACTCCATAGCCTAATAAATGACCTGGTAAATAATCCTAATACATTATCCAACCATAAATATATGGTACACAATGAATTAATAACTCCATAGCCTAATAAATGGCCTGGTAAATAAGCCTAGCTAACGCATATGGAGATCTGCTCATCCCTACATTATATTCGGATTGCCGGACGAATGCGGCCGACAGACGATGATCCCGTTGGGTATTTGTTTGTATATCGACATTTCACACTTTTGAGTTGCGTAACTCATTTTGCATTTTTTTGCTTTTCCTCACTATATATTTGTCACTGAAAATAGATGATGTTCTCTTTCATTCTTTCTTCCACACTTTTGCTTGAACGGATTTGTTTATGTGGACCAATAATTAGAATCTTCCACTGATGTTAAATTGTTTATGTGGACCAATAATTAGAATCTTCCACTGATGTTAAAAATTTGTTTTATTAGGTCAGATTGCTTAGGGATGTTCACACAACAAATCGCTTGTCAACTGCCATGGTTTTCGAGATAGATAGAGAAAAGTAATCATCGCTTCGCCTCTCTCAAAGTCGTGTTCAGTTTTCTTTTGTTTCTCTAAAGGTTGGTCAGAATCTAGCGTTGCATCTGGCGTTTATATTGAAAATCTTCACAACGTTTTATGAAATCTTTTTTGGGTTTAACAATCTTATAACAATGTAAAAGCTTTTTTTATATGAATATAGTTATAAAAAAATTTGAATATAGCTATTTATTTAGTGATTTGACTGTTAAATTTAGGAAGATAGCTGTTTCATAGTTTTGACCCTTGGAGTTTTTAGGGAAATACATGCTCTTAATCATTGGGCCTACTCACACTGTAAATATTAAATATTAATGAAAGTTACACAATGAATGTGAGCCATGTAAACAATTATTTTTCAAAATTAGATATATTAATAATTTATAATTTAACAAAAGCACGATAGGGTATATTCAATGGTTCACAAGTTATACATGCTAATAACTTATGACTTTAGAAGAGTTTGAAATGTCACCTGAGTGAGGGCGTTCACTCTTTAAGCCTTATGACAAAGGACTAAACATTTTCCTTATAATTAAACCAAATGAATAAGACAACAAACCATGCTCCCTTTTACTCAAACTACCAGAGAAACAATGTAAATAATTATTTTTTTAAAGAGAAAAAATTAGTTATATTAATAATATATAATTTAACAAAAACACTCTAGAGTATATCCAATGGTTCACAAGTTATATATGCTAATAACTTATGATTTCACAAGAGTTTGAGATGTCACCTGGCCTCTTTACCAGTTAAACATTATCTTTAAAATTAAACCAAGTGGATAAGACAACAAACCATACTCTCATCCAATACCAAGTAGATGGGAAAACAAACCATACTCCTAAACACTCAAACTACCAAAATTAATAAATTATAATACATTTCTATATATAACTCAAAAAAATACCTTATAGTATAAACAATTGTTTTATATATCAATTTATATTTAACTTAATTATAACTTTTAAAATTAAAATCATTATTATTATTAAAATTGAAATAAAGTTAATATAAAATTAAAAAATTAAAAATAAAATTAAAATTAAACTTTTCTCATAATAAAATAATTCAGATGTTATTATAAAAAAAAAATGAAATAAAAAATTATATAAACATAAACAAATTTAAATAACTTCTCAGACTTAGTTTTTATATAATAATGTGTGCATATATTCCAAGTTTTGCCTTGGAATTTTTTTTAATATTATTTAGATATTATTTTATTTTCATGATATAGCAGAAGATTAAGTTTAATTTTATTATTTAATAAAAATTGATATAAAATATATTCCTGAATCTATTATATATTTGTATATATCACAAAATTTAGATTTATTATATTAATGATATTATGTCCTCCATATATTATATATTTATTGTAACACGTTTTATATCTTTCGACATATACATGTTTGGATAAACAGTAATGTATTTTCATATGTCTCAGAAAATTTAATTCATAATCATGATTAAGTTATTGACTTAAATATTATAATTTAGTATAAGTTTTTTATTAATTTTTTTTATTATTTAAATACAATTTAAATTATAAATTTATTAAATTATTTTAATTTAATATTATATTTTAATTATTAAATAAATTTTTGGATGAAGCATTAATTAATAATGTAATTTTTTTTGCTAGGTTATGTGAGTTTTAAGATGACTAGCACATCTAACTTGTGCTTTTAGTAGGTGTGACCGTGATGTGAGGCATCTAAATTGTCAAAATCACCCGAGAAATACACTAGTCCTTAGCATTGCTGGAATTTTTCCCATGTAGTTTCAAACCAAAGGCCTTTACACCATAGAATGCCTTAACCGAACACCTTGGCATCAGCAGTAATAATGTCTCTTTTACATAAAGGGTAGATGAGGCTTAAATTATTAGTTATCTTCATGATTATTTTTTCACCTAGGTGAGTTATGTGATGGTACTTGGTTATCATGACACTTCAAGGTAGGTGGAGGGTTAATCAAGTGGGAATGAGGCACGTCTTGCATCAAGGTACATAGGGTAAGCATGCTCATTATGATGTATTTGGCATCAAGGCTATAACTGACTTACGTATCTTTGTTTAGAAAAGAAAAAAGACGATGATGAAGGAAGGTGGGGCAGATCTTCTTGACTTGTGGTACTTCAATGCGTTCACTATTAGTTATGCCCTTCCTGCACTCATGCATTCTTTGGTTTGGTCTACTTGGCCAAAATGGGTAGTTTTCCTCCCTCTCTCATTGGTCTTCCCTTCAAGTTTTACATTTCTTGTTTGCATTTGTATGGGGTTTACTCTGTTATTATCTATAGGCTCTCAAGTCCCTTCCTTTAGCCTAATCATTATGATAGCTTTTGGGATGGTGGTAATTTAGGAGCTTCATGCTAAGCTAGGTGTAGTTATTTTTCTCTACATTTGTCAAGTTCTACTAGACTATCCTTGTTTCTTTTTTAGGCTCTCGGTGATATCCTTGGTTGGTCAGATCTTTGATCTCATAGGGTTCTCAATAGTTGATGTGTACATAGGGTGTTGGAGGTGGCTCTAATGCCAATAAACGTTTTGGTGCTATGGGTGGTGTAGGTGGTGTTCCTGCTACTAGTGGTGGTGTTGATGTTGGTGGTTGTCCTGGTATTGAGTCCCACATCCACTAGTGTTGGGTCACTCCTAGTGCGTTGAGGCTTAATATTCGATAACTATCAATAGAAAGATTATATAATGGTTGTTAAAGGAAATTTTTAGGCTCCCAAGCCCAATTAGAGGGCTGCAACAATCAAAGGAAAGACCAAAGCCTCCAACTATGAGCATGCTATGCCTCATTCTTTGAGAAATGGGATGGAAGAAGTGGCCATGTGGGCCCAACAATGGTTAACCCAACATATGACTTACCATACTCAACAAATTGTTAAAGAATTTGTTGATCTAGTTGAGAAACAACACCTTCAAATTCCCAAACAAAAATTTAAAGATGAATTCAAGGATCTAAACTAAGATGTGGATTTTCTAGGTCCTTGGACACAAAGATGTTTTAGGCCATGGTCTTCTATTAGATGGGAAAGACTCCAGTGGACATCACCTTGGAAAACCAGGGGCATAAGGAGCTTGAAACTATAAATAGACTAAGAAAGTAGGAAAGAAAATTTGCATTTCTATGCAAAGCGATTTTTCACTTGATCTTCAAAGTCACTGAATGGGAACCAAATAAAGAAATTGGAATTATCGAGGTTAATGGAATGCCTAATTCACATGTACCAATTTCAATCTAATTGTTATTGAAGCTGACTCATAGAAACATCTTCCTGAAAATTCTAAAGAGCTAGAGATGACCTTTCATCAAGGGCCCTCTAAACCCACTCCTCTATAAGGGTGCTTGTTGTCATTTCTTTTATGTTTCTGGTTGTTTGTTTGTTGTACTCAACAATTTAGTTTATTGAGTTTTCAAAGCCAATTTGTTATAGTTTGAATAAACTTTATATGCATAATATGGACCATTTAAAGAGATATTTACTAAGTTTATCGAAATTTGGTTTCCTTTTTAGCAAACCTAAGTCAACTATGAATATAATTTTTTTGAGTATAATATCAATATATAAATAGTGTAACTCAAAAAAATAATTAAAACAAATTAATTCATTTAAATATTTTCTTTTATATTTAGAGGAATTTGTTGTTATCACCAAAAAATTGATCATCTAGCCTAATTTACTAGATGGATCGAAGTACACCATGTAAAGCCAATTTTACCATAATAAAATTGCTTTAGGTGTGATAAATTACTTAATAAAACACCTTTGTTAAGTAATTTATAGTTAAACCCATGAAAAATAATTAAATAAATCACTATTTATTCAATTTTCTTCTATGAATAATTAATTAAACCATTGTTCAATTATTATTCCTTGTCATATTTAACCCAATCATGAAAAATAAACAGATAAATCAACATTTATCTTATTTTTCTCTAAGAATAATTGATTAATCACTAATTAATTATTATTCTTTATCAAATCTGTCTAAATCCCTTAAAAATAATTAAAATGAATCATTATTTGTTCATTATTCTTCAACTAATTTCTTTAGATGATAAATAAATTATTTATTTATTATTTCTAAATAAAATTTTAAATACTTTTCTCTCCTAACCAAATATAATAAAATATTCCAAGTGGTTATTCCAAGAATGGGATCAATAATATTTTATTATAGCTCATTATTCGAGGATAAATCAATATTTTGTTATAAATAGAAGGTTTTCCATTCATTATTCACTTTTTATTATTTTTATTGTTGCACTCACTATTGTAACTCTGATTATTTTCATTGCTGCACACCATATTTTTGTTGAGTTTATACATTATAGAGGAGAGAGACTCTACACAAGATGAAGACGTTTGAGGATAGCCCAGAACCCATCCCATAGAGGGGGACTGGTAACATCTATTTGTTCCATTCACAGGTGTTATAATAAAATTATTCTTTACATATCTAGTTTCCATTGGATGATTGGAGTTATTACTCTTTCTTTTTGTTGTTTAACTATGATTATGGCGTAGATCCAAACTTTGGTAGGTTTTGTTTCTATCAGTTGCTGCATATCTACAATGTTTAGCAGCCATTTATATTGTTGAGATTGTTTGTCATCCACAATCTTAAGTGGGTTCTTTTCGTACATCTTTGAGAAGAAAACACTACAACAAAATTGGCGACTCCACTCAGTTTATACTTCAGATCCAGAAACCTGGGTGACCTTCGGTTTTCAGCTTAGGGTTTCTTCTTTTTTCAATTCTCTTAATGTTTCCTAGTTTTTTAACCCTAGATTTGTTAAATTTCTGACTTTCACAAGCTTAATGGTCTTTTCTGCAGGTCACAGGAACCAGGCGCGACAAAGGTGACACTTTTTTCCAAGATTTGCTAACTGGGATCCATAGAGCATAAATAACACTTTTTGGCCCAAAAAGTGCGATTTGGAGGCCAAAGCGCACTTATCAGCCCAAAAAGTGCGATCCCTATAGAAGCACATGTTAGTACCTACGATTTATGGGTTTTAGGGTTTTTCTCAGATCTGTTTATGGGTTTTGCAAAGTTGTCTACTAGGTTGTTTGACCTTTGTCTCATCTCGCTTAGGCCTTGATCCACTCTGATTTACTCATCGAAGTCGAATTTAGCCTCCCCTAGGGCTTTTAGTACGCTTCCACCTTTCTAGGAGGAGTTTAGTTGAGTGACTAATTTGAGTTTCTACAGCAATTTCAACCACATTTTCTAGATTTGTAACCTTCTGTTTTAGATCTGTAAAGATAGGTTGTTACAATCCATAGTTTCACATTTAAACTTATTTGGTCATTTGCCTTAGGGTCACGTCGATTTCCCTAGGTGTTTCACCCATCTCCCTATCTTTTTGAAGTGATCTTCCTCTCTAGTTTTTTGTTGTTGCTACACCACTTTCCAGCAGCTTAGTGTCACTTAAAACTAGTCACACTAACATTTAGATTTCTTAACTATTTTAGTGTATTTTCCATCGGTTTAGCCACCAACCAATGCAATGTTTACAAACCCAATTTGGGTGGGGTTTAGTTAATTGTTTTGCTGTTCATTTTTGGTTATTAATTTCATTTTATTTTCAGCAAGATTTTTTCTTTTCTACAAACACGATTTAAGCTTAATCAATTAATTCACTTACACGCACAAGCACAACTTAAGCGAAGGGCACTTGGTTTATACCGCCAAACCAAGACTTAACATAATAAATTTATCTCCCCTCATTGAGACAAAGGCATATTGTTGATCTCCCTTCACCATTTTCGTGTCACATGTGTCCTACCACCATTTCACCACCAAGGTGTTTGTCGCAGAAAATATTAGGCCTTCACCCCCAGTTTCTACTTGGGCATATTACCCCTCCCCGTTAGGTTTGAGTTCACAGCCTTCCGAGTCCCCATACCAACTCTCCTCCTAGTTCATCTAATTCCTCATATGATTCCGAGCTTCCTTCACCGCATATCATCACCATGTATAGACCCATAGCTAGTGCAGGAACCTAACCTGGTGTTGGCTCCATTTCTATCCCGATGGTCACATCAAGTGGAATAGTCTCAAGAACTGTTTCGGCAGCCCCCATGCTCCCCTTTATGGTTGGGTTAAGTCTACCAGATTTTAACTAGTTGATAAATGACCCCATACACCATGATGTTGGTTGGCTTTCTATGCCGACTAAGCTTCCCTCAGACATCCCAAAGTTTGAGGGTAATGCTAGAGAGCATCCTACCAACCATGTCCGATCCTTCCACATGTGGTGTTCGTCCAACTCCATAATCGATGACTCCATTCGTCTTTGGCTATTCCAATTCACACTTACTGGAGACGCTACAAAATGATATGTAGACCAATTGCCTGCATCTCATTTCATTTTCGTGACGCTTGCTAAAGAGTTACTTTCATATTTCCAGTTACCTCTCTGATACGACACTGGTATGGAGCTATTGAACTCATTCCATCAGTCCTCTGCCACTCACCTTTCTGACCATATTCAAGAGTGGCATCGAAGGAGGAGCACATGTTGTGCCCCGCCCTTCGAGGACCATGTCTATCTAGATTGATTTCTTAGGAGCCTCTTAGCACCCATTGGAAAAGATGTCGCGTCCCATTTACCTCAAACCGAGGAAGAAGTTCTCCAAACTGCTGTGAGATATGACCTGATTTATGCACAATCTGGTTATGTCTATACCGTCATTCCAAACCTCCCTCATCCTGGAAGTGCCAATGCATTGGGGGCATCTCACGCCGTCGATGGTATTGTTGGATCCCTTTCACACTCTTCGCCATATACTCCAAAGTTATGGCTACCTGCAGGGGGGCACCAGTTCCTCCAACACTTATGCCCCTCCTGCTAGCAACATGTTCCTAGGGCCCCAACCCATCTACCAAACTATTGCTCCTCCTTATGCCCAACCTAGTGCTCTAGCTCCTTAAGCATTAGCACCGCAGCCTTCCATGCATCCTCAGCCCCAGTAGCCACCACCCCCTCAGGGCGAGGTGTTTTCTTAGCAGAGTGCCACCAATCCCCAAAAATTGAAGAAAACTAATAAGGGGAAGGGTAACAAGGGTAACCAGGGTAATCAAGGTAACCAACCTAGTGAACCCTAGGGGAACCAGCCTAACACCAAGAACGAACAACAAGGCAGCGAGCCCAAGAAGAACAAGGCTATTCGTATGAATAAGCCTTATGCATGTTGTGGTGTACATGGCCATTATACACTTGAGTGTCCTCTCTTACCCCAGATGTGAAAAATGTGGGAAAATCAAGCAACTTCTAGAGGTCAACAATCGCCTCAGAATCCTGCGCCATCTCAACTGACAATGCTCACAAATCCTTTCCCTCAGTAAGGATTTGTTGCTACTCAACCTCAACCAGGTCAAGTGGCCCACCGTCCCCAACCTTCTGGTCCTAGTGACTACCAGATTGTTATGATGAACTCTGATGAGGTTAACCCCTCTAATATTAGCATGCAAACTCAGTCGCGTCAATATGACAAGCACTCAACTTTGTCTGCCAATAATCCCAAAATGAAAGCATCTGTTGAGCCTCTTACGACACCAAATGGTCCATTATAGATCCTTCAACCTCAAGTTGAGGCCATTCCCAAGATCTTAAAGGGACCATTACATCGTAATGTGACTTCTAATAAAGCTGCCCATACATACAGTATACTAGACAACTTGGCGCAATCACCTGGTGCCATGTCAACGCTGGAAGTCCTCCAATCATGCCCATCTCAAAATAAAGGTCTACTAATTTCCTTGAGTGCATAGATCCTTTTGATGATCGTTTAATTGTCTTCCTGGTTGATACATCAGAACATCCCCCATTGCCTTCATTTGTTGCTTTCCAAATACCAGTTAATGTCTATAATTCCATCATCTCCCGATGCATTATTGACAAAGGTGCATCCACCTGTGTGATGTCCACTACTATTTGGAAACAACTTAAGTCACTTGATTTTTTCCCCTCCACCATCACTTTGTTTTCTTCGAATGCACACTCCTCCCAGCCCCTTGGCATGTATCGCAACTATCTAGTGACCCTTGCAGGCAAGACTATCCATGTCGACATTGAAGTCATTAATGCTCATTTAGATTACAACATTCTCTTAGGTCGTAGTTACACATGCCATGTCATTTGTTGCATATGTGGTGTTACCTAAGATGTGCTTCCCCCACAAAGGGAAGATTGTTACCATTGATCAGCTGACTTACTACGAGTCGGCATCCGTGACCTCCCGCAAGTCCATTATCTCGTCAATGTCAGATAAGCAGTCTTCAACTCCTCCCACCGGCGTTTCACCCGAAGTCTATAAATATTCCTCATTGTTGGGTGCCCTCCCTGGTCCTTCCCCTCCCATCTTAGAGCCTAACTCTATGAGTGTTTTTATGTTACAAGCATCACGGGTTGCCCTTAAGTAGTCTGGTACACCCAACCAACATCCAACTCCTCAACACCCTATTATTTCCCTTCCAGTTGAGCCCTCTGGATCCACCCCTAGGGCCTCCTCCATTTGTGGGTGCCTCTCCTATGTTTACACCAGTAACTGCTCCTCCAAGTCTCAACCATCCAGGAGTTATTCCAGTGGGACATTACCCTGCAGGCCAGATACCTTTCTTATTTCCTCCTCCGGGAGTATTTTATGTCCCTATCATGGCTTCCCTGGTCCTTCCTAACATGACTTTGGGGATCCCAGTATGGTACATCGATCCCCCTGCAAGCATTCCGCCTGGTCAGCTAAGACCTTATCATTCTTTGACCATAATTCAACTGGTCCCTACGGCCATTGCCACTACTTCAGTTCCATCACAAACTCAATAGGAACCAACTCCTGTTGCAAAAGCATTCGGACACAAGGGAAAATCTAAGAGGAAATAACCTAAGGACAAGGCTCCCCAAACTACTCCAACGCCTAAGGCCCTAAAGTTGTCACCTCCATGTGCTTTACATAAGTGGTTGGGCATGCCACCAACAATTGTCTTAAACTTCCTCAACTTAAACCTTTGGTTCATGAAGTGTTCACTAAGTCAAATATCCTGGAAGCCCATGTTAACTTGTTGGGCCCACCCAAGAAAATCATAACATTGCACACAAATCACCCTTGTTCCTTGTGTGATCATCATGGTCACTATTCCCATTTTTTCCCTCATCTCGATGAATTTTGCGATTGCCTTGGTGTGCTTTGGGAATACAAGGCCACTTATAGTGGATCATCTACTCCTCTACTGTGGATTCTAGTACCACTAGTCAACCATAATAGGGGGACTCTGGCCCCACCATTGTGATCCCTCCCCCCGATGTTGAGATGATGGACACCATAGTCCATATCCTTTACCTGTCGTCATCCTTGAGTTCCTCATAGGAAAACCATTATGTTTTTTCTGCGTGAGCTTGTATCGAACCTCCTTCAACAAAATCCCAGGTCTCAACATTCGTAGATCCTCCATTTATCAGCTTGTCATCCACCATTCAAGATGATGCATATGTGAACCTTCTTTCTCAGTTTGATGCACCAGGTATTTCTGCCCCATCATGTAGTCAGTCTTCCTCCCATCTTCCCATACCATTTTGATGAGGACATCATGGAAGCCACGACTACCCTTGATTACCCTTGGAACAATATGCACCATCATGCGTACTTCCTCCCATATTTGGAGTCCACCACCCTAAATACATCCAGTACGCCCATAACATACTATGGGGGCACATAGGACCCTACATCTCCTTATCATCCTTTGGAGGATCTCGTGCCAAGTTGGGCCGAGATGCTTGAATCCCTTTTTCAAGCACTTAGAACACAATGGTTTTCAATAAACTCCTCCTGCTAAGGCGCATCATTCCCACATTTGCATACCAAATCAGTCCCCTCCATCACATATGTTTGCGGGTAGTATCCCATGCTTGGGGGCATGATGGTTTTCCCCTGGCAATCTTCTCAATTAAGTCTCGGCCCAGATCCCACCGAATCCAGGTATGGTCAAATATCCTCCCATTCCTTGGATAGTTTGTCCTACCAGTCTCTCTGGCGAGCCATATGCACATCCCATATAATAGATGTTTGATACCATATCTTCAAATGTTCTACTCCTTTACCACCTAGTCCCCATGTTCTACTGAGTGAATGAGGATGATTATAGACCTCCTCTAGTAGTTCATTTTCTTTTTCCTCTTCCCTTAATTCTTCACCAAGAACTATCATTCCAAGAAGCATTACGACCATATTTAGACAAGTAAGGCCACTTACCTAAAAGTCATAGATCTTGATTCCGATGGTCGGTTTGTCCACTATGATCTCCACAAGATTTAGGGCCTCTTCCTCCTCTCCAAATTCACCATAACTCACTTAGCAAATGAATCCAAATTGGAGGGAAAACATCCTTTCATAGAAAAATACCTAATTTTTATGTCACCCATTGAGACCAGACCATAGATCCATTTGATGAATTGTTAGAACCATTGGAAAGCTCTCATTGATCTCTATAATGGGTCTTCCTCAGTTTTTTATGATTTGACACTTCACTAGGAAAACATTTTTCCAAGAAAGGTCATTTCATCGCCTCTCAAATCGAAATTCATCATAAAGCAACACTTGTACTTTGAGGTCCACCTCTTCTCAATACTTATCGTACCATATGTCAATTTTCGTCATGAGTAACCATCATTTACTCATTATTTGATGGTCCCCACCGAGTCTAATCTGTGTGGTAGCATCATCGAGTCACCCTTGTTCAGAGCATCCGCGATGAGTCACCCTTGCATTCTTGGAGTCTATTTTATGTCCCATTATATCATGTCATAGTATTCCATCCATATTTGCATACCATTCATCCTGTGCTGCCCATTTTGGCCTCCAGTCATATTGTCCCCATATCCTCTGGAGTTGAGTCAATTGCTGCCAGGTCAACCATGCACTTTATGCTCTGACAAGGGCAGTCATCTGTTTGTCCCTCAGTCCCAATTTTCCCCATTATCCCTAGTGTCAATCCATCATTCACATTACTATTTTCCATCATGCCTTAGTTAAGGATCCTTATTTCCTCACCTATCGTGGGCCCTATTTTGTCGACATCAGCTCATTTATTCTAGAAGAACAACCTAGAGGGCGGTGTATCTTGGTTCCTGTTAGCCTCTTGCTGCAGCAGGTTATTCATCTTTCGTGATCGACATGTTTACAGGCCAAATATGTCATACTTTGCTTGCCGCAATGTTCCATATTTGCTACTGAGGCAAGGAGGGAACAAACCTTGTCTGCAAGCATTTGGGACAGACCAGTGTGATGACCGAGACCCAGATGAGAGGAAGCACAAGAGTTCATTCTTCAATTGGTGTTACTTTGGAATGTCCAGTGGTTTGGTTGTGCAGAGGATAGGCTTCCTCTAAAGGGAGTCTTCAAGAATAAGTTGGAGTGGTGGGACAAATGGCATAAAACTGTTCTACATGTTGTTGAAAGTGGGAGCATTAAGGATATTGCAAAGGCCACACTTGAAATTTCTCTCCAAATGAAGAAAAATATCACAACTTCCTGGTGGCGCTCTAATAATGTTGAGTGGGAGAAACAATTAAAGAAAGCAAACACTCTTTTAGATATAGATTTGTTGGTGAAGGAGCTACGGATTAAGGTTGTTGATTGGTCTGCTGCTAGGCAGCTATTTGAACATGTTCAATCACAGAATGGGCAGGAGAAAAAGATGAAGGTTTTGCAAACGGGAGTCCCAGTGGAAACAGCTAGTCAAAAAGATATCCAGGAATTAGTTGCTTCTACTAATGTAGATAGTAAACCTTTGGTGGACACAAATTCCGAGCCAAAGCTGCAGCGAAGCAGGGAAGGAGTGGTGCAAGAAATACAATCCAATAGTAACAATACAAACATTAATACTGTGGATAATTAGGATGCCTGCAAGGCAGGGAAGGATAGTCGGATACAGGAAAGTAAACTCATTAACATGCATACAAGGCAGAGTAGGAAAAGAAAGATGGAAGATCTTCCTAATAAAAATCAAAATAATAGAAGTTCTCTAGAGAACGATCCTAATAGTGATGTTAACAGTCAGTGCTTCACACAAGAGGCTACTGCAGTCATAGAAAATTCATTGACTATAACTTCTGATTTTGGGATGAAAGAGGAACATGTATCGTCAGATGGAAAAGAAAGTTTGCATATGGGAGAGACAACTGATTCCAAGAATATGACCTGACAAGGAAACCGAGATGAAGAAGAATATGATGCACCATCAAAGGAGAAATGTTACAGTTCAATGGAAACAGATGGGCCTATAAAAAAGGTTAATGAACACAAGCTGCATAGAGATGAAAATTCCAACGACACAAGTGAATGTGCAAAGCAAGAAAAAGAAGAAAAGAGTCCCCAGGGAAAAAAAATTCCTGATGTATCTGAAAGAGAAATTCCATTCATTTCCATGAATTTAGTCGAGGATAAAGAGCAATTTAGCACTCCTCAGGAGTGTAAACATGAAAGAGAGACTTATGCTGAGCACATTGAGCATAATATTAAGTGCTCATCAAGAATGCATATCTGATCCGTCTAGTGATGAGTCTGGCTATAAACAAAAGCAGTTGAAAGGCGAAACAAAGACACTGTCTGAATTGCAAGGGCCTTTACTTGTTGAAGGGGTGGCTTCTTTAAAGAAACATTCTCATCAAAGGAATCCATCTGAAGATAGTGATCATTTGGAAAGGCACAAGTCACGTGATAATGCTGAAGATCATGAAAAGGATTTAAATTTTAAGCCTTTAAAACTGGATGAACCTAGTGTCAGTGCTAAAATCAATTTGAGGAAAGTGAAGTCCACTTTAAATCAGGATTCTCATGAAAGGAATTCAGCTGAAGATAGTTACAAGTTGGAAAATGAAAAATGTAATATTCTTGAGGATCATAACAAAAACTTAAACCTTGAACCGCTAAAACAGGATGGACCTAAAGATATGTTTAAAAGGAAGTTGAGAAGTTCAGATAAGGTTTCAAATCTGGGAAAATTAGCATCATCTCAGAATAAGGAGGATGAAGGAAAGGGCGATTCTAGTTATGTTCTTGGTGTAAAAGATATTGCTCCAAAAAATGAATTCTCTACTCGCAGTCCAGGATATTCAAGGGGAGCTGTTATGATTGGTAAAACAAAGGCTACAGGAAAAGGTGAAAAGACACATATTCAAAGAAATTCAAATAAGTCTAGAATAGAAAAGGAACAACATTGGAAGATCGAAGCAATGGCTGATTGGATGACTCTCCAGATGACTAGGAGAAAAACTACTGGAGTTTCTTCTATAGATGAAGGTATAGCCATGACACGGGAGGAGTATGACAGTGGCAAAGTTTCTGGCACAAATTCTAGAACAAACCCTATTGAAGATGAATTAAGTCACATTACTCTTAATGAGCTTTGTTTTGTATGCCAGTTTGGAGGGGCAGACAGTCTTTTACTTCTATGTGATGGAAAGGATTGCTTTCAATCTTTCCATACATTTTGCTTACAACCTCCTTTGCTGACAATCCTCGATGGAGATTGGATTTTCCCTTATTGCAAGGAGTCATCATCTGTGAACTTCAAAAGGTCCAACAAGGGTGGTAATATTTACCCTCCAAAGAAAGTTGAAAAGATTATAGGTCGAAGGCAGGTCCAGGTTGGAACTGAGCTAAACGAAGTAGAACTTCAGTACTTAGTGAAGTGGGCTTCTCTTTCTCACCATCATGATACTTGGGTTCCAGAGAATTGGGTCCTACAAAATGATCGTCCACGTATTATCAACTTTCAGCGGAAGTTCCCAATCAATAGTGGCTCTATACCAGTTTTGGTTGATGAGAGAAAACCAGAGTGGTTGGAAATTGACCGTGTTATTGCATGTCAGGAAAAGGTAGACTGTGACAACAGTTTGTATGAAGTTGAAAAGCCCTCTATAACAGGTCCCAAGAAGAATGGGAGGTATGAATTTCTTGTGAAGTGGATGGGTCTTGATTACTGTGATGCAACATGGGAAGACAGTTGCAATGAAGAGCTACTGGGGACGACTGATAAGCTTGGTGAGAGACATCAAAAAGAAAATGAGTGGGTTGAAAGTGATTCTGGGCATCTTGTTGTACTGAGCCTGATGCAACAACTAAGCTATTTGAACGGTGGGATTCTTCATAGTTACCAGCTATAAGGAATAAAATGGTTATTGAACAATTTTGAACAAAGGAGAAATGTGATTCTCGCAGATGAGATGGGCCTTGGAAAGACAATACAAGCTATTGCGTTCCTTGTGTGCATGAAGAATGAGATGCTTAACAGTAAGCCAGTTCTTGTAATTGCTCCAAAAAAAGTACTCTTCTTGGGTGGGATCAGGAATTTCAGAAATGGGGATCAGATCTGAATGTGATTATTTATCAGGGTGATAAGGACTCACGTTCCTGTATTCGTGAGCATGAGTTCTACACATCTACGAAGAGAGTTCTCTTTGATGTCTTGGTTACTAGTTTTGAACTAGCAATGGGCATAAGAGAAGTCTAAATAGCCTTTTAGTGGACTTGAATATGTGTTGTAATCATCCATATCTTTTCCCAGGACAAGAACCAGTAAGTGATTATGTGAGAAAGGCATTTGAGATGCTAGTTGGAGCGTCTGGAAAGCGTCAGCTATTGGAAAAGCTGCTTCCACGATTGAAACAAGGTGGACATCGTGTGCTACTTTTCTCACAAATGACAAAGATGCTTGATATACTGGAAGACTTCTTGAACTTCTTAGGATTTGTATATTGTCGAATGGATGGGAGCACATCAGCGTTAGAAAGGCAGCATCGAATAAAGAATTTCAGTAGCCCAGATAGTGGAATTTTTATCTTTCTTATTTCAACTCGGGCAAGGGGGCTTGGAATCAATTTTCCAAGTGCGGATACAGTTATTATATATGATCCAGATTTCAATCCTTTTGTTGATTTACGAGCTCAATCACGAGCTCACAGGATAGGACAAGAAAAGCTTGTGATTGTATATCAGTTGATATTAGAGTGTTCAGTTGAGGAGAGAATATTGCAGCGGTCAAGAAGAAAGCTAGTTTTAGAGAATCTGGTGATGAATCCTTGTAAAAATGAAAGTTTTAAAGAATTGCATGAAATACTACTACATGGTGCTACAACACATGGGCTTTTCAATTTTCCACCTGGTGTGCATCCTGTACCAATTGAGATTCACATTCAGGGGATTGATATAGCCAATTTTGAGGTTAGAATGCAAGCGACCAGTTCTCTGGTGTAGCTGAGATGATCGAATCCAATAAAAGTGAAAGCATTTGGTGAATTTCAACAAGTCCCCTCAGCACCGCCTGAACCTCAGCAGCCTAAATCCTTCTGGATGTGAAGGGCAACTCATCAAGCTGAAGGGACAGGCACTGCCACAATCTAAAAAGGCAAAAATTAATTTTTAAATCTATGGAACCACCTAAATGATACCGACAAAAGGATTCATGCACAGTTATTACAGAGTTATGGCCAAATAGCCAGCGCATCACAAGAAATGACCCATACTTAAACTCAATTTTGATGCTGTTGCCTCCAACGCAACTTAAATAGATATTTTTTTGCATTTATTTTAGTACAGATTAGGATAGAAGCAGTGACTCCATCAGATCTATCTGAGATCTATTTGTAATAGATATTTTTCCTATTTAAACAACGTTGTTCGTTATTCAAAGTGTGGGAGTTGGTTGATTGATAACCTGATTTGAGACCTGCGTTGTATGCCTTAAGAGATTTTATGAACAGAGATTGCTGGAACACCTTGTTTTTGGACTGTTAATGTGGATTCGATGGCTGAAGAATAAGATTACAGGATTCTTGTACTTCTGCATGGAACAATAAGTTTTTCTCATCTCTTTCTACAGTTGCTATGTTTGCTATATCATATCTGTGTCATGATCTAAAATTGCAGGAAGAAAGAATATCTTAGATGTCACATAGCCGTGCTCTGTCCTCAATTCCTACTATTTCTCTATGTTTTCCTTCTAAATTAGCCTATGAATATGAATACCTCTTGGCTCATA
Organism: Pinus taeda; assembly: GCA_000404065.3. Classification (NCBI taxonomy): domain Eukaryota; kingdom Viridiplantae; phylum Streptophyta; class Pinopsida; order Pinales; family Pinaceae; genus Pinus; species Pinus taeda. The sequence goes on from APFE030209162.1 coordinate 129,714, forward strand.
TTTACACTAGTTTCCTCCGTATATGAATATTGTTGTAGGAATTTCTTAATTGCTCCTATATAATGTTCAGTCACGTTCCCTCTGTTAGTATAATGAAAGCTTCTTAGCTTCTTTCATTCCCTGACATCCATTTCATCCTCATTCAAGCCTGATATTATTCCGTGTTTAACTATTATGCTCTGTAGTTCCTTCTTTGCCAAATAAAACACACCAGTAACCCTTCATCCTTGACTACATGCCCAATGTTCTAAACTTCTTACGCTTCACATGCCAACTCTGTCTAAATAGATTATCCATCCCGCCAAACTCAAACAAAAAACCCTTGTGCATCATATCTAGCTTGAAATCATTCCCTAAACAAAGCTAAATCCCAGAGAGAGAGCCCTCTCTGACTGCTGGTAGGCTAGGACCAGCCATCCAAAGCTTGGTCTATGGTTACCTCGACCGTATCCCTTAAGGAGCCAAGGGACAACCTGAGCGATAACATAATGGCAACTCCGCTGGGGAATCTGAATCATTTTGTTCATCACTGTAAACCCCGTTTTCTGGAGAAAGTGCTCCTTTTCTTCAGAACTTTTCATGTTTAGTTCTGATCTTTGATGGTGGACAGAGATAAGGCACTCCAGAGTTAAGGCATCCACCTGGTGACTCCACTTCATTTTCAATTAAGACTCCACTGAGGAACGAACCAATTCTACAACCAAATAGTCCATATTCCAAAGCATTAACAGTAAGACAGGATGACCGGGTTCATGGAATATCTTTCATTTGATAGAGCTTTAGATGAATTCAGGGAGAGGTTATCAGAACTTCAGCTTGATGAAGAATTTTTCAGATTGGTGTTGTTAAAAACAGCTGGACGCCCGCATAACCTTTTTCTTGATTTAGTTGTTGAAATATATGAAAATGAAATTGAACTCTTGCAATCTCAAATTCAGTCATATCATTTTCGCGATCCTAAAGAATTTTTCCAAAATCTTCCTTCCCCAAGTCATGAGGAAATGGTACTACCTTCTGACTTACAGATTGAGGATAATCATGCTTTCAAGGCAAAGACTGAGGAATTAGTCATAGGGCTTATTACCGAGGATGTAGTTGTTCCATCTGACCAAGGCCTAGAAGAAACTATCCCACATGATGTTTTTATTGATCCTATTGCAGACTACATAGAACTTCTTCTTAACTCAAGTTCTTTAGCATGCTTTCTCTGTGAGGACCAAATACATCAGCAGCGACCTTCCTATGCCACAAATTTGATTATGGGGGCACATGACCAAATACTACTTCCAATTTCATTAACAATCAGTCAGCCAGTTCATCTCTTGCTACAATTGCTTAAGTGGCTACACTGGTTATTTGATTTCACCTAACAACAAAGTAAGTGCTGATTAGAATAGGTAGGTAGGATTAATAAGGCAGCCGGCAAAGGGAATTTTGTAGAGAAAAACAAAAATTAAAGACTAAGGCATTCTGACTTGCTGTTCTTGACTTTTTGCAAGGAAAAGCCATCCCCAAGTGGAGCCATTTTTAGCCTCCTGCTGCAGTAGGTTATTCATCTTTCGTGATCGACATGTTTACAGGCCAAATATGTCATACTTTGCTTGCCGCAATGTTCCATATTTGCTATTGAGGCAAGGAGGGAACAAACCTTGTCTGCAAACATTTGGGACAGACCAGTGTGATGACTGAGACCTAGACGAGAGGAAGCACAAGAGTTCATTCTTCAATTGGTGGTACTTTGGAATGTCCAGTGGTTTGGTTGTGCAGAGGACAGGCTTCCTCTAAAGGGAGTCTTCAAGAATAAGTTGGAGTGGTGGGACAAATGCCATAACACTGTTCTACATGCTGTTGAAAGTGGGATCATTAAGGATATTGCAAAGGCCACACTTGAAATTTCTCTCCAAATGAAGAAAAATATCACAGCTTCCTGGTGGCGCTCTAATAATGTTGAGTGGGAGAAACAATTAAAGAAAGCAAACACTGTTTTAGATATAGATTTGTTGGTGAAGGAGCTACGGATTAAGGTTGTTGATTGGTCTGCTGCTAGGCAACTCGTTGAACATGTTCAATCACAGAATGGGCAGGAGAAAAAGGTGAAGGTTTTTCAAACGGGAGTCCCAGTGGAAACAGCTAGTCAAAAGGATATCCAGGAATTAGATGCTTCTGCTAATGTAGATAGTAAATATTTAGTGGACACAAATTCTGAGCCAAAGCTGCAGCGAAGCAGGGAAGGAGCGGTGCAGGAAATACAATCCAATAGTAACAATACAAACATTAATATTGTGGATAATTAGGATGCCTGCAAGGCAGGGAAGGACAGTCGGATACAGGAAAGTAAACTCATTAACATGCATACAAGGCAGAGTAGGAAAAGAAAGATGGAAGATCTTCCTGATAAAAATCAAAATAATAGAATTTCTCTAGAGAACGATCCTAATAGTGATGTTAACAGTCAGTGCTTCACACAAGAGGCTACTGCAGTCATAGAAAATTCATTGACTATAAATTCTGATTTTGGGATGAAAGAGGAACATGTATCGTCAGATGGAAAAGAAAGTTTGCATATGGGAGAGACAACTAATTCCAAGAATATGACCTGACAAGGAAACCGAGATGAAGAATAATATGATGCACCATCAAAGGAGAAATGTTACAGTTCAATGGAAACAGATGGGTCTATAAAAAAGGTTAATGAACACAAGCTGCACAGGGATAAAAATTCCAACGACACAAGTGAATGTCCAAAGCAAGAAAAAGAAGAAAAGAGTCCCCAGGGAAAAAACATTCCTGATGTATCTGAAAGAGAAATTCCATTCATTTCCATGAATTTAGTCGAGGATAAAGAGAAATTTAGCACTCCTCAGGAGTGCAAACATGAAAGAGAGACTTATGTTGAGCACATTGAGCATAATATTAAGTGCTGATCAAGAATGCATATCTGATCTGTCTAGTGATGAATCTGGCTATAAACAAAAGCAGTTGAAAGGCAAAACAAAGACACTTTCTGAATTGCAAGGGCCTTTACTTGTTGAAGGAGTGTCTTCTTTAAAGAAACATTCTCATCAAAGGAATCCATCTGAAGATAGTGATCATTTGGAAAGGCACAAGTCATGTGATAATGCTGAAGATCATGAAAAGGATTTAAATTTTAAGCCTTTAAAACTGGATGAACCTAGTGTCGGTGCTAAAATCAATTTGAGGAAAGTGAAGTCCACTTTAAATCAGGATTCTCATGAAAGGAATTCAGCTGACGATAGTTACAAGTTGGAAAATGAAAAATGTAATATTCCTGAGGATCATAACAAAAGATTAAATCTTGAACCGCTAAAATAGGATGGACCTAAAGATATGTTTAAAAGGAAGTTGAGAAGTTCAGATAAGGTTTCAAATCTGGGAAAATTAGCATCATCTCAGAATAAGGAGGATGAAGGAAAGGGCGATTCTGGTTATGTTCTTGGTGTAAAAGATATTGCTCCAAAAAGTGAATTCTCTACTCGCAGTCCAAGATATTGAAGGGGAGCTGTTATGATTGGTAAAACAAAGGCTACAGGAAAAGGTGAAAATACACATATTCAAAGAAATTCAAATAAGTCTAGAATAGCAAAGGAACAACATTGGAAGATCGAAGCAATGGCTGATCGGATGACTCTCCGGATGACTAGGAGAAAAACTACTGGAGTTTCTTCTACAGATGAAGGTATAGCCATGACACGGGAGGAGTATGACAGTGGCAAAGTTTCTGGCACAAATTCTAGAACAGACCCTATTGAAGATGAATTAAGTCACATTACTCTTAATGAGCTTTGTTCTGTATGCCAGTTTGGAGGGGCAGACAGTCTTTTACTTCTATGTGATGGAAAGGATTGCTTTCAATCTTTCCATACATTTTGATTACAACCTCCTTTGCTGACGATCCCAGATGGAGATTGGATTTGCCCTTATTGCAAGGAGTCATCATCTGTGAACTTCAAAAGGTCCAACAAGGGTGGTAATATTTACCCTCCAAAGAAAGTTGAAAAGATTATAGGTCGAAGGCAGGTCCAAGTTGGAACTGAGCTAAACGAAGTAGAACTTTAGTACTTAGTGAAGTGGGCTTCTCTTTCTCACCATAATGATACTTGGGTTCCAGAGAATTGGGTCCTACAAAATAATCGTCCACGTATTATCAACTTTCAGCGCAAGTTCCCAATCAATAGTGGCTCTATGCCAGTTTTGGTTGATGAGAGAAAACCAGAGTGGTTGGAAATTGACCGTGTTATTGCATGTCAGGAAAAGGTAGACTATGAAAACAGTTTGTATGAATTTGAAAAGCCCTCTATAACAGGTCCCAAGAAGAATGGGAGGTATGAATTTCTTGTGAAGTGGATGGGTCTTGATTACTGTGATGCAACATGGGAAGACAGTTGCAATGAAGAGCTACTGGGGACGATTGATAAGCTTGTTGAGATACATGAAAAAGCAAATGAGTGGGTTGAAAGTGATTCTGGGCATCTTGTTGTACTGAGCCTGATGCAACAACCAAGCTATTTGAACGGTGGGATTCTTCATAGTTACCAGCTACAAGGAATAAAATGGTTATTGAACAATTTTGAACAAAGGAGAAATGTGATTCTCACAGATGAGATGGGCCTTGGAAAGACAATACAAGCTATTGCATTCCTTGTGTGCATGAAGAATGAGAAGCTTAGCAGTAAGCCAGTCCTTGTAATTGCTTGAAAAAAGTATTCTTCCTGGGTGGGATCAGGAATTTCGGAAATGGGGATCAGATCTGAATGTGATTATTTATCAGGGTGATAAGGACTCACGTTCCTGTAATCGTGAGCACGAGTTCTACATATCTACGAAGAGAGTTCTCTGTGATGTCTTGGTTACTAGTTTTGAACTAGCAATGGGCATAAGAGAAGTCTAAATAGCCTTTTAGTGGACTTGAAGATGTGTTGTAATCATCCATATCTTTTCCCAGGACAAGAACCAGTAAGTGATTATGTGAGAAAGGCATTTGAGATGCTAGTTGGAGCGTCTGGAAAGCGTCAGCTATTAGAAAAGCTGCTTCCACGATTGAGACAAGGTGGACATTATGTGCTACTTTTCTCACAAATGACAAAGATGCTTGATATACTGGAAGACTTCTTGAACTTCTTAGGATTTTTATATTGTCGAATGGTTGGGAGCACATCAGCGTTAGAAAGGCAACATCGAATAAAGAATTTTAGTAGCCCAGATAGCAGAATTTTTATCTTTCTTATTTCAACTCGGGCAAGGGGGCTTGGAATCAATTTGCCAAGTGCAGATACAGTTATTCTATATGATCCAGATTTAAATCCCTTTGTTGATTTACAAGCTCAATCACGAGCTCATAGGATAGGACAAGAAAAGCCTGTGATTGTATATCAATTGATAACAGAGTGTTCAGTTGAGGAGAGAATATTGCAGCAGTCAAGGAGAAAGCTGGTTTTGGAGAATCTGGTGATGAATCCTTGTAAAAATGAAAGTTTTAAAGAATTGCATGAAATACTACTACATGGTGCTACAACACATGGGCTTTTCAATTTTCCACCTGGTGTGCGTCCTGTACCAATTAAGATTCACATTCAAGGGATTGATATAGCCAATTTTGAGGCTAGAATGCAAGCGGCCAGTTCTGTGGTGTAGCTGAGATGATCGAATCCAATAAAAATGAAAGCGTTTGGTGAATTTCAACAAGTCCCCTCAGCACCACCTGAACCTCAGCAGCCTAAATCCTTCTGGATGTGAAGGGCAACTCATCAAGCCGAAGGGACAGCCACCACCACAATCTAAAAAGCAAAAAATTAATTTTTAAATCTATTGAACCACCTAAATGATACCGACAAAAGGATTCATGCAAAGTTATTACAGAGTTATGGCCAAATAGCCAACGCATCACAAGAAATGACCCATACTTAAACTCAATTTTGATGCTGCTGCCTCCAGCGTAGCTTAAATAGATATTTTTTTGCATTTATTTTAGTACAGATTAGGATAGAAGTAGTGACTCCATCAGATCTATCTGAGATTTGTTTGTAATAGATGTTTTGCCTATTTAAACAACGTTGTTCGTTGTTCAAAGTGTGGGAGTTGGTTGATTGATAACCTGATTTGAGACCTGCGCTGTATGCCTTAAGAGATTTTATGAACAGAGATTGCTGGAACACCTTGTTTTTGGACTGTTAATGTGGATTCAATGGCTGAAGAATAAGCTTACAGGATTCTTGTACTTCTTCATGGAACAATAAGTTTTTCTCATCTCTTTCTACAGTTGCTATGTTTGCTATATCATATCTGTGTCATGATCTAAAATTGCAGGAAGAAAGAATAGCTCAGATGTCACATAGCCGTGCTCTGCCCTCAATTCCTGTTATTTCTCTATGTTTTCCTTCTAAATTAGCCTCTGAATATGAATACCATTTGGCTCATATTTTCGCCAGTTTTCCTTCATATATGAATATCGTTTAGGAATTTCTTAATTGCTCCTGTATAATGTTCAGTGACCTTCCCTCTATTAGCATAATGAAAGCTACTTAGTTGTCTTTCATTCCCTGACATCTGTTCCATCCTCATTTAAGCCTGATATTATTCCGTGATTAACTATTATGCTCTGTAGTTCCTTCTTTGCCAAAGAAAACACACCAGCAGCCCTTAATCCTTGACTCCATGCCCAATGCTCTAAACTTCTTATGCTTCGCATGCCAACTCTGCCTAAATAGATCATCCATCCCGCCAAACTCAAACAAAAAACCCTTGTGCATCATATCTAGCCTGAAATCATTCCCTAAACAAAGCTAAATCCCAAAGAGAGAGCCCTCTCTGACTGCTAATAGGCTAGGACCAGCAGTCCAAAGCTTGGTCTGTGGTTACCTCGGCCGTATCCCTTAAGGAGCCAAGGGACAACCTGAGCGATAACAGTTCCAACTCCCATTTTTGTTCGGAACCTTGGATCAAGTATAGGGACTCATTATTGCCCTTTGACTTAGTTGTTTCATGATCGTGATTCATAAACTTTATGGTCCAGTGATGCAGCAGATTGCACCAATGATTCATGGGTGTCTATGAGATGTTTCAGACCTCATGAGGGGGTGGCCCTTTAGGTAGCTCCCCACATACTCGGATGCATTCCTATGATGCTACAACCTCAGATGTAGTTCCACAGAGTTGATGAGTTCAGTTCCTACCACTTGTAGTGTTCATAGCATGCACGTCTCAGATGATCCATTCAATTTTGCAGATCCCTTCCCTGTTCAACATGGCTTCTCCGATTTTTCTACCCTCCCTCCCACCCATTTCTTGAGGGAATTGCCTTTGTATCTCATGTACTCAGATATTATTGTATTCAGTCATGGCTCAGTTTTTTCTAGGTGCATTATGTATATGGGACACATGGGGGATTCACTGAAAAGGCAATACCATACCATGTGTATTCATATTGGGGCATTAAAAATGAGGAAAAAATTAAATAATATATTAAGCATATAATAAGGGGGTAAAGGTATTTTATATATTGTATAGAAATATGTTTATTATAAGGAATTTTTTATACAATACATTGGCCATGTAGAGGAAAAAAACAAGTGCGATGGAGAAATAGAGGTTCAAGAGTATTATGGGAGTTTCGAGAGGGGGAGGGAGAAAGAAAAAACTATGGTAATATTAGGTCCATACTAGCCTAGTATTCAATCATATGGCCCTAATATTGACATGTAATTATTGGTAATGTAAAATCCTAAAAGTAAAAGGATGCAAATTAGATTTCAAATGACTCAGGATGTTTGAGAGTGGTTTTGACCTAATTAGATTTCATATGGAGAAATTAGAATTTTAGATCTCACTTAAAATTCAGCAAACTTATTAGCTTTTCAGGATTTCAATATTGGGGGGATTGTAACTTTTTCAATGGATTTTTTCATGTACTCAGGTATGGAACTCGTATTTAATCAAGAGAACCAAGCCCTTGATGTGCCTTGATGATGGTGACATTGGTTGTCAAACTCAACTTTCATGACCCTACTTAAAATGTACCTATCACTCAAACGGAATTTTAACTTGACATGCTACGTTTTTTCTATCTTATGTTAATGCTTAGAGGGTGATATTAATGACAAATATCCCAAGATAGGAAATAATTTTGATGATATGTAGGTATTTGTTGTAACATGAGTTCTTTGGATGCTAGAGGTCATCCAAAGCCTATTAGTTGATATATTTTCAATTAAGATATGGGTTTCAATCGATGTTATTTTGGTTATGTGAACCCTTACATGCTATATAAATGAGAGCTTGTAATTTATGGACCTATGCTTGATCATAACTACTGGATGAACGATTTTATATGTTTTAATCCATGTTTTTATGTTTTTTTTATCATACATTCGAGATTATACAAGATTTTGTTGACATATATGTATCAAAATGTATAAAAATATATATTATATAAAATTCACTCCCAAAATCACTCCCCACCTAGGAGCTTTTGAAAATGTCACTCCTCGCTTCTACTTCCACTCCCATAGTTCCTGCTTCTACTCTCGCTTCCTACTTCCATTCCTGGTCCCAAACAACCTTTCTCCGGAACATGCATGCATCACATTAATACTAATACCTCTATGATATATGTCTAATGTGGGTTAATATTTTTTACCTATTGTTACGTTAGTGATCCTCCCAATAATAGGGTAGTAGAGAAGACAACATATATGGCACCTTCATCCTTTCCTTACATTAGTGATGAATAAGTTGAATGAAAGTGAAGGAGACATTGATATAAACTATTTCTTGGTAGAGGGAACATGCATGCCATAATCCATGTTGAAATAGAGTATTGTTTGGAAAAGAGTGCATGCATGCTAAGGGCACACATGTCACACCTTCAATAAATTCTATTTTAGATGTTGTTTCAAATTTAGCAATATCAGTTTTAGATAGAGTTTTTATATTATTAGAGCTTTTCTTTTATTATTTTTAGCATGAATGATATATTCTTACTAAGAGGCTACAAATCCTTAGTCAATTAGAATACTTATGCATGAGAAATTACCATATTAGGTAGAGGACATAGATCTCAAGGAAGGGATGCATGATTGCATGCTCTAGTTCATCTTTTGATGGAGACACACTTACTTGGCAGTCTTATCATGCAACTATGGTGCATTGGGTGAACAGGTTAGGGATATGATTTGACAAAGTCCAACCAGATAGGATTTTTCATGTGTCCATATTCATTGTACTTTCTCTGCTCTTCCTATTCTATAAGTGAGATGAAAGGTGTGCCATTGTGTTGGTTATCGAGGTTTTATTTTGAACTTTGTAGTGTATATTTTTCAATATTCGATAGAAGATAGATGCAATTGAGAGTTCTAATCTATGTATTTTCCATTCAAAATTTCCATAATATTTCAGCTACCTAGTATTTAGGTTATTCTTTCTAGGTACAGAATCTGTTTACCATTGTTAATGAAAATAAAGGGAGATAAATATAAAGGGGTGTAAAAAATGTTAATGAAAATATGAAGACCTACAATATGTAGTGAAAGTAGGGGACTTTTAAATTGGGAAGGTGTATTGGGTTACTACTAGTAGGGGGTTAAATAAAGTGATTTTTAGAGGTATTTTATGATACATAGTCAAGTTAAGGATATTGTTTAGTATGACATGAACACACGTGTTATGTTCAAGATTCATTGAGTGAAGCACCCATGATGAGACGCATTGTATTATTTTCTGGCTCTATTATGCCAACATGTCATGTACCATTCAACATGTACTTCATTGCTTAGTTTTATATTTCTGGGCAAACCATTATTTTTGTACTAAGTTATCTCGACGGGTATGGGTATGCCTCCCCCGCCTCATTGAGGTCCAGTACCACAACATAAAAGGAGGCTTGCATTAGTCTCGCCCCCTCTGTCCCTATCCTATTTCAATTCAGTTTCATTGGTCTCTCTCTCTCTCTGACTCCACTGTGTTGTCTAGTGATTGTGTCTTTACAACATACTTCGGTCATAGGTTTTGCTCCTAATACTTGTATGTTGGGGGGCAATCTGTTATCACCAAAAAATTGATCATCTAGCCTAATTTACTAGATGGATCAAAGTACATCATGTAAAGCCAATTTTACCATAATAAAGTTACTTTCATTGTGAGAAATTACTTAATAAACCACCTTTATTAAGTAATTTATAGTTAAATCCATGAAGAATAATTAAATAAATCATTATTTATTTGATTTTCTTCTATGAATAATTAATTAAACCATTGTTCAATTATATTCCTTGTCATATTTGACCCAATCATGAAAAATAAACAGATAAATCACTATTTATCTTATTTTCTTTAAGAATAATTAATTAATCACTAATTAATTATTATTCTTTGTTAAATTTCACTAAATCCTTAAGAATAATTAAATAAATCATTATTTGTTTATTATTCTTCAACTAATTCCTTGAGATGATAAATAAATCATTTATTTATTTATTATTTCTAAATAAAAGTTTAAATATTTTTTCCCTTCTAACCAAATATAATAAAATATTCCAAGTGGTTATTCGAAGAATGGGATCAATAATATTTTATTATTGCTCATTATTCAAGGATAACTCATTTTGTTATAAATATAAGGGTTTTCCATTCATTATTCACTTTTGATTATTTTCATTGTTGCACTCACTGTTGTAACTTTGATTATTTTCATTGTTGCGCACCATATTTTTGTTGGGTTTATACATTATAGAGGAAGAGACTCTACACAAGCTGAATATGTTTGAGGATAGCCAAGAACCCATCCCATAGAAGGGGATTGGTAACATCTATTTGTTCCCTTCACAAGTGTTATAATAAAATTATTCTTTACATATCTGGTTTCCATTGGATGATTGGAGTTATTACTCTTTCTTTTTGTTGTTTAACTATGATTGTAGAATATATTCGGACTTTGGCAAGTTTTGTTTCTATCAGTTGTTATAGATCTACAATGTTTAGCAACCATTTATATTGTTGAGATTTTTTGTCATCCACAATCTTCAGTTGGTTCTTTTCATACATCTTTGAGAAGAAAACACTACAACATTTGTAACCAGGTCAATCTCCTACTTGTGTGATATCATGTTGATCCAACTACTACCATTATTAACCCTTATGTGAATAGTGCCAACCCATGAATTGTAAACAATTCGATATTTAAAAATAAGACCTTGTACTCACATTTACTTTACATTTTCAAAAACTTGCCAAATAAACTTTTTAAAAAACTTAACTCATTAAATATAATTTAAATTTTAATAAAAAATATTTAAAATTTTAATTTACTATTTTATATTTTATTGGTTTTAATTTCAATATTTAAATCTCTCTTAATTTCTTTTCTATATTAACTATCTCTATAACTTATAATCAAATTTAATGGGAATAAAATAATTATATTCTTATATTTCATTTCAACCATATTACATGCTCCAAAGGGGAGAAAATAATCAAAATGTATTTAAAAAGGAAAAAACAAAAGTATGTCCATGCCTTAAAAAAAAAAGTGGGTAAGAAATAAAGAAACTATTAATATTGAAAATGATATCTTATTGTAAACATATTATTGGAAGCAAATAAAGTGTATATGTATATGTATATATAGTTTGTCAAGTTGTTTGTGTTCTTTTAGATTTGATATATGAGTTGAGAAACTATAATTTAGGGTTATCTAAACCATCAAAGTCACCTGAGGATCGCACCCGTCCTGGGTCATACTAGCCTTAAGGGTACTGGATTTTAGCATGTCTCATCCCCCTAGCATATTCGCAACAACCTCCATGAGGTTTGATCCTAGGTTACCTTGCTAACGAGGCCCATCCTCAACTAGTTGTGCTAGTGAGACTAGACTATATATATATATATATAATAAAATATTTAAAAAATGATAAATAACAAATTATAGTATCTTAAGTGTGAAGTTATAAGTGTGAAGGTATGAGTATTAAGGTGAGAGATAATATAATTACAACAACTATAAAATTTATATATTGTAATCAATTTTTATTTTTATTTTTTAATTAATATATTTTATTCACTTGGATGGGGTGTTAGTAGATGGTGTGCAATTTCATATGCTTGTTATCAATCCACCACTTTTCCATATAAATAAATGTTCATTACATTATCAATAGAGGGATATAAATGTGGTTTGTTACGAGGATGGGGAGAACAAGGAGAAGTACGAACTCCTTTCCACTCGTTATTGGGTATGATGCATTTGGGTGAAGATTCATGGTGTTAATATAGTGAGATTACCACTTGGTATGCGATCAAGCAAAGTGGCTTAAGGTGGTTGATTATAGATGATCGAGTTTGGATGGTAACTTAGTTAAGATTAGTGGGAAATAACTTATTAGGATGGCGATATCTATTGGGATAGGGATCCTTTTGTCTACCCACATCTTCAATCGAAATAGTGGAGGGATAGGTACAACAACTAGCTTTGGTTAGCTCTAAGCATCATCTTTTTGGATCTAAGTACTTTGTTATATTTTATTTTATGGTTTTATTGGTTATTCTAGGTTGTGTCCCTAGTTTGATGTAAGGTGGAATGTTTTCTTATTGATCTAGGAAAGCAAGCAAAAATGTTGGTAGGCTTTAGGTGGAAGTTAAGGGAGTCTACTATCTTGAATTGATTGATCTCATTCTTGTCCACAATGTAGTTACAATGTATTTTTGACCTTAATCTAAGGGATATTACCATTGGTAGGATGATTTGTAGTGAAGGAAATGATGGAAGTGCTCGAAAAAGGAAACTCATGACTAGTGTTTATAGAGCCAGTTTATAGAGCCGTGTCCTTAGGGAACCAAATTCATTCCTCCAAAACAGAAAGAGAAGCTAGGGAGACTAAGATATATTATAATAAGAAATTGAGAAGTCAAAACCTTAATCTCCCAAGCCTTGGAAAGCAAAATGGAAGAACAACAAGACATACTTCATACAATAAGGATTTTTGAAGAAAATTTTGAGGCTATTGGAAAAATTGTTTTTGAGATTGGTATAAGTCTCATGGGTCATAAAGAAAGTAGGAAAATTAAAGTAGAAAGAGAGTTCTTTTGGAATACATGGAACTCAAGCCAATCTAATTCTTCAAGATAACCTTTGCTGACTATTCAATATGAAGAATAAGATATCAATGTGTTTATGGAGGATTGTGCTTAACCTCTACTTAGTTTTTGATTTGCTTTTAAATAATTTGTTAAAACAAACCATTATAAATAGCGAGTTATATGAGTGATTTCTTTTATATATATATATACCATTATAAATAGCGAGTTATATGAGTGATTTCTCTTATATATATATATATATATATAATTTAATTTAATTTTATTATATCCCTTAAATAAAAAAAAATTTGTTTTTTTTCAAACAAATTACATTAATAAATTATTTATATATATGAACATGTTGTCAAATTATGAAAAATCTTCGTTTTCTAGGGAATGCAAAGAGATGGTATAACTAATAAAAATTTAAGTTTAAAATTTTTCCTTTCTAATGAAAAAAAATAATTCACGTTAACATATAATAAGCCAGAAAAATTCATAATTACATATGCCCCAAAATATTAGAAACTTACAAGTTTGTCCCTTAGAGGGGAAATCAAGGGAAAACAAATTTATAATTTTAGTGAAACATTATATGGCACTGGCCTTTCAACGAAATCTAATGAAGAAATTCTGTCATAAAGAATCAATGAGAGTTCCTATGTACACAATCAATCCAAACAATGACAAATTACTTCTTTAAAGAATAAAGTACGGTTTTGTGTTTGTTATTTTTTATTATATATATATATATATATATATATATATATATATAAAATAAATAAAATAAAAATAAAAATAAAATGTATATATTAATTAATTAATTAAGTAAAATGATTAAATTTTTATAAGATTATTTAAAAATATGTTAATTGAATTTTATATTATTTAGAATTGAGAATATATTTAATTTGTAATGTGGTAATTTTTAAATGGGTTTGAGAATGTTTTATTTGATTATATCATATGAGACGTTTTAATTTTTTTGAAATATAATAAATGAGATGTAACTATATTAATATGTAAATGTAAAGTAATGTTTTATATTAAGCTAATCAAACAAGAAAACTAAATATAAATTAATATATTATTATTTTATTTTTTAACAAACTAATATAAAATCAAATATATTACTATTTTATTTCTTTAATAGGAAAAGAAAAAATTTAAATAATCAACAGTATAATAAAGAAGTTTGAAAATGAATGACTACAATTTCATGCTTATAGCTATAGAAAAATTATCAAATAAATAAAATATGACAAATTGTTCATTCATGTGAAAAGTTTACACTATAAAAATAAAGGCTTACATCATTTCTAAAACTCAATAAACTAGTAGAAAAAGTTTTACAAATCATAAGTTGTAAGACTAAGTTTGACTCCAAAATAGTTTGGGTAGTAATGATGTAACATTCTCCCATCCCCTTAGATTAATATGTGCTAAATGGAAGGTGTTACATTTAGCTAACCCAACCTCCATGTTCTAATTATAGAAATGGGTTACAAAATTTTGTCTCACCTGAAGTGTTTGGAACTCATTTTAGACAAGACCATCATGTTTATCTTGTCGAGAGATTTTCAACAATATAATTTTTTCCTCAATCCAACCTCTAGATTAAAAGTTATGCCCATTTGAAATTTGACTCTTCGTCCCTTGCCACAATAGTAAGGATTGCCATGTGGTAGTCTGAGTGCCTACATGGCTATTTCACATCACTAGTGGTCCAACATGGCATCCATTATGTAACCCAGTACATTGTCATGCCATAACATCATCATGCCTTACCTCCAGGGTTGTCCCAATCTAAAACATTTGCAGCGCGACTCAATTATTTGTGCTAAGTTACTAAGGAATTTCCTATCTAACACTCTCCATTAGCCCACGTTTTCAATCAACTCTACAACCATATGCAAAGAATGATCACAAGGATCCTTTGAAAGGTGCAGTCCTAAGATGACATGACATGACTTATGGCACCACCTAGAATCCACATCATCCACCTCCACATCACCCATCTCCTATGCCTCTTGCTAATGTCATGGTGATGTCACCCTGCCACATGGCATCCCCTCACTGTACCATATGTCATCCAAATTCCTGCCCTTGGGCTACCCAAAAAGTGTTATTCTACCTACCATATGTTGCATTGTTTGTTTTTCATCTTAACAACCTTGCCATGCCATCCAAAAATCCCACGTGGCATCTACATAGATTTATCTAGCCTACGTGGCTTCTGCCACCTCATCCTATGTCAGGGGTCCCATAATTCCAACTCTTCATGCAAATCGAATTTTATATGTTATTCGACACTCCACCTTTCCATCCTCCGAGATATACAATTCTCCATCTACCCAGACATATGAATTTATGTTTTATCAAAATGTACATTTCTCCATCCCCCAATACATATATTTATACATCTCCATCCCCTGGACATAAAAGATCATGTCAAGTAAGGAGAATGTTCTCATCTCGTGGTTTCTGTCTACCATAGATTTTGTCAGCTCATCCCACATTTATAAAGAACATTTTAAAACATTGTCGGGGAGCCAAGATTTGTGGTGACATGGGCCTAGCCACGTAAACTTCACACTAGCTCCACTTGGCATTCCCAAGCCTCATGGAACTACAAATCCACTCCCATGTGTTAGGTAGTTTATGTCGATTCAACCTTTGAAAGTGTCAGTACTAGTTTCCATGTGTCACTACTACAATAGTGCCATGTTAGCATATCATCCACGTCACCTGTCCACATCATCCAATTGCTAAGGGATCGAATCCTTTGTTCATGTGTAACTTATCATTTGGTAACGGGAAATATTTCCCATTATACCCCCCTCGCCCCCCGTGCCTCCCATTATTAACACCCATCTCCAAGCGACCAACGCATAATACTTGGCACGAGTTGTATGATGATAATTGGCACTAAGAAAGGTCATTAAGCAACAGATTAAGTACATGATTAGTGGTAAATATCATAGATTAATAAATTTCTCTTGTCCTTCATAATTTCCAAACTCCTTAATAAATTAAAGAAGGCTTATTTAGCTCGAATGTAAGCCTATTACTCAATGATGATTGAGCTTAGAAGTATTAAGGACTTTGATGGCTTGCAAATCCTTTCTCAGTATCAAGAAATGCTTAGCACCCTTATCACGACAAGAATGAAACATTCACTCTGATACAATTATTCCATACATTAACATAGCCATGATGCAATATTTGAATCTATCATCATGCCTACTAAAAAGCACATAAACAAGCCAAGACATGGCTAAAATTTCTATGTGAACTTAGATAAAACAACATCATATTAAGCCACATTGTAGATCCCACATAACACTATAAAATCCATTGATGAAACATTTATGGAAATATCAATATTCCTTTACCAGGAAAAATGTTCAATACCCTCAAACATTCAAGGGCCCATGAAATCCATAACA
Source organism: Pinus taeda (assembly GCA_000404065.3). Classification (NCBI taxonomy): domain Eukaryota; kingdom Viridiplantae; phylum Streptophyta; class Pinopsida; order Pinales; family Pinaceae; genus Pinus; species Pinus taeda. The sequence goes on from APFE030209162.1 coordinate 146,249, forward strand.
TGTCAAACAATGGAAATCATACACAACAATAACTTAAGTTTTACACATCAAGCATTCTTACAAGACCATGTACGTAGATTTGTAACTCATGAGCATATCAACAAACACATGGATCTACAAGTCCCTCAAAAACATGAAAACAATCACACATACATCTTATTAAATACAACCATGAATGACACATTCCTCCATGAACATTGACAATACATTCATTATTATAACTCATAATAACATCATTCATCATTCACAGTGCAACATGTAAATATAAGTAAATACACTTAGCTGTATAGCTTGAATGAATAGCAACTAAGGGAGGGACTTCAACCCTCCACCCAACCATAGGCCAACTACATTGTTTCTTGTATTTGACCACCATCTAGATGGATTTAGTGTCTAAGGAGTTAAGTGTTGAAGGGAAATTATATTAGTACAAGTTAACTAGATCGCACCAAAATTCAAAACACACAATGTGTCCACCTATCGACCAGGGGTATAAACCACATTGTGTTCCACCTTCTAACTATGTCAGGGATCCAGAGAACCCATAGTTCCACCTACAACCCTACGAGGATCTATAAAACATGTCTCCACCAAATAATCACTATAGGAATCCAGAGTTCCAAGTATCTCCACCCGCTTCATAGTACATACTTTAGGAATTCAAATATTCTTTTGTGTCTCTAAAGGTTGGTTAGAATCTAACATTGCATCTGGCATTCATATTGTAAATCTTCACAATGTTTAAAAAATCATTTTTGGGTTTAACTACCTTATAACATGGTAAGATCCCCTCTGATATGGATATAACAACCAATATTAATGAAGGTTAGACATTCAAAAATCAATATTAATTAATTTTAGGTAATAAATGTGAGCAATATAAATAATTCTTATTATAAAAAGAGTAAGTTGGATATATTTATAACTTATGACTTAGCGAAATCACTATAATATAGAGATTATATCCAATCATTCACAATTTATATATGCCAATAACTTATTACTTCACAAGAGTTTGAGAAGCCATGTGATTGGGCTGCTTACTCTTCAAGCCTTATCACAAAGGGCTAAACATGCTCCTTAGAATTAACCCAAGTGGATAGGATAACAAACCATGCTCCCAACCACTCAAGTTGCCAAATATTTTGTATCCCAAAAAAATATCTTATCCCATAAACAAAAGCCTTACACATCAATTTGACATTTAGCTTGATTATAACTTTTAGAAATAAATTATTATTATTATGGGTTGTTAGGAAGGGCAGGGGGGGGGGAGACTTTTGTATAACCTCAATGGAAAAATGGTATCAAGATATTCACGGGGATTAGGCACATGAAAAATAACTAGGCAAAATGTGTGCTTTACCGCAAGGCTTGGTCCTTGCTAAGGAAATGCATGTGACAAACATTTCTTTTTTGAGGGATTTGCTAATAATATTTCAACACTTACATGAAGGCACATGGCCAAAGGATAAGCACTTTGTGCAGTGAATAACAAGGTTACTGGATGATATCCCACAAAGATATTTCTTCCACATCTTAAGAAACCATAATACTGAATCTTATCATCAAGCTAATAAAGCATTCCTACTCATGGCGGGCCAATTAGAAGTCAATGGAAAAAACGTGTGGCGAAACTTGACCTAACCCCTCATTTCATCCTTATTATCAAATTTCCAAAGGCTTGGCTCCATATCAATATCATTTGCACCTTTGGACCAACGTATACATTATGAATCACTCAATAAATCTTGGAAGAGGTCAAACTATCATCATGGAAAGCTCAGTGAATTTAATGCATGAGGGCTCTCCAACCCGATCTCCTCGTGTGGTCAGGGTATAATGTGTTGCAAGTGGCCTAATCCCATTGAAGGACTTCCATCTAAACTAGTAATCGATACAAGGGATGTGGAAATAATGACACATTATGGTGAGTTTATGACTGTCGATGGATTTCACAGAACTATAATTCAATGAATCTATAGTGATACAGAGCATGAATAATCTCCTAGATTTGAAACTTCTAGAATCAGAAAATCCATGGTCTAAGGAAATTTTTGTGGCCATGCAATTTCCTTGCAAAGATTTCTTTAGCTCCCATAGGATGCTTCTCAAGGTCATAGCTTCATATTGCGTAGCGAACTCCTACTCTAAGAAATGCCAACTTGCTAATTATATCTAGTAATATCAGTATGTGGCTAAGTCAGATTATTGGAAAAAGTATATGATGCTCATGTTCATGGATGAATAAGAAGACTGAAATTTGATGCGCCTAGGCATTGTTTCTGTAAATTCTCGGCCTTGCATTGACTAGTAAGCAAATTTCTTAGCAGATAAGCAACTCTCCCCTACTTGGTAATCTCCTTCCTACATAGCTCTCTCAATCTTGACGAAGGTGTCAATCATCTATCAATTTGGAATCTAGAATCTCTTCTTAGAGTCTTAGGGGATTACTTTGTTATGTGAAGTCTCTCTTTTCAACAAATTTAGTTCTGGATACCTCCCTTATTTTACATCAGAGTTGTGACTCCATGAACATGAGTTAACTAATCCATGAGGTATTTGAAAACTCAATGAGTAACCTCTATAAAGGTTATTGGTGGTGGTTCACTCTTGCAAGTCAAGCAAGAACCATCTCAATCCAAGAAGTTAAAAATCCCAACATAAACCAAGCAAGACCTGCTACAGGGAAAAGGTGGAATTGGTAGAAGATTCAAGGGATTCCTAGGCCAATCATTCTCCACTGGTTCATAACGTGGGTGAATAAGAAAAAATAACCTAGATATTATAGCTAGATAGCATGTAACAATTGCAGATAGTTGATGGAAGCTTTGAAACTTGATATTATAGAGGCGAACATGAAATTTCAAGACTGAATGAGAATCATTATCAACCATATGTAGGAGATACAAGATTTAAAAGGTGGATTCGCTTGTCATTCGGATAAGATGGATGCCCTATGCTAGCAAATTGAAGGTATACAAGAGAAGATCAATTCTCTAAGTAATAAGAAACTAGATTCAAGCGCTTCCAGTAGGCACACTAGAAGCTTCCTCCCTGACCTCAACTAGACTTCGGAAGAGGAAACTCCTACCATTTACTAATGTATTTACAGTGCAAATTTTGTCTCTTTCTTGGATGCTTTTGTAACATTTACTCTTGTTACCATATAGTCATTTTAAACTTCCCTAATAGACTTTTTTGTGATACCAGTAATATTCCCCAAAAGATCAACTACTGGTAACACACATGTAACTTATTTTCTAAATATTTGTTGCGAACAAACATGGATTTAATATATATTATATATAGTTAGATATAGATATCACATTTCTTAAAATTCTTTTGATATTAATGAGATATTATGTTAAATTTTAGTAAAAATAAGTTAATGTTTAATAATTTCTAATCATAATAAACATTTTGAATTTACTTTATAAAAAATGTGTTATATCCCAAGAAAACTGATATATATATATATATAATATATATATTATATATTATATATATATATATATATATATATTATATAATAAGTTAATTCATAATAAAGATTTAGTTATGAATCAAATCAGAAATTTAATATAATTTTATTCATAAAAAAATATTTAAATATAATTAAATTATAAATTCATTAAATTATTTTAATTTAATTTAAATATAAAATTTTAATATTAAATATATTTTTGGATCAAGTGTTTGTGGTAAGTAATAATGCCTTCTTTTTTTGTTTGTTAGGTTATGTGAATTTTGAGATGACTAGCATGCTTAACTTGTGGCCTAAGTAGTTGTGGCCCAAGAGCATCTAATCCATCAAAATCAATCATGGATCGCATCTGTCCTGGGTCACACAAATCCTTAGCATCACTAAATTAATCTAAACTAGTGACATTTATGACACAGAGTGCCTTAATAAAACACTCTGTCATCATCTACTCTACGCCCCGTGGGCAGTAATACTGTATATTTTACATCAAGGATAGAGGAGGCTTAAATTATAAGTCATATTCACAATTTTATTTTCACCTAGGTGAGTTATGTGGTAGTACTTGGTTATCATGACACTTGAAAGTAAATGGAGGGTTAATCAAGTGGGAATGAGGGAGGTCTTGCATCAAGGTATATAGGTTGAGCATGCATATTGTGATGATGTATTTGGAATCAAGACTATAACCAACTTGAGTATCTTTGTTTGGACAAGAAAAATAGTGATGATGAAGGATAGTGGGGCATATCTTCTTGACTTGTGGTACTTCAATGGCTTCACTACTAGCTCTGGCCTTCCTACCCTCATACCCTCGTTGGTTTGGTCTACTTGGCCAAAATGGGTAGTTTTCCTCCCTCTCTCATTTGTCTTCCTTTCAAGTTTTAGATATCTTGTTTCCATTAGTGTCGAGTCTACTTCAGTTTTTTTCCTTATTATCTATAGGATCTAAAGCCCTTCCTTTAACCTAATCATTGTGATAAATTTTAGGATGGTGGAAATTTAGGAGCTTCATGCTCAACCAAGTGTATTTGTTTTTCTCTACATTTTAAAAGTTCTACTAGACTTTCCTTTTTTTTTTTCGGATCTCTATGATATCCTTGTTATTCAACTCTTCAATCTTATGGGTCTCTCAGTAGTGAACGTTTACATAGGGTGTTGGAGGTGGCTCTAATACCAATGGTATTTTTAGTGCTATGGGTGGTGCGAGTGGTGTTTCTAATTCTATTGGTGGTGTTGATGTTGGTGGTTGTCTTAGTATTGGGTCCAACATCCACTACTAATGGGTTGACACTAGTACAAAATGGCTAATTAGTTACTAAAACAACGACTAAAATTTGCATATAAATGACTATTTCCAATTGGTGACCAGTAGTAGCTAATTTACGATATCTTATAACGCGGCAAACTATTAGTCATTTTTAGCTTAGCCATTAATTGATTGTCTCAATTTTATCATCTAGCAGTATATTTAGTCATTAATTTAGTTATTGATTTAGTCATTAATTGCCACAATTAATGACCAAATATACAACAAAATATATTACTAGATGATCATATGAGAAAACCAATTAATGACCAAAGAAATATGACCAAAATGTTGGTCATGTTATAAGATACTGTAAATTAGCTACTAATAGTCATATATATGCAAATTTTAGTCGTCATTTGAAACCAATTAATGACCAAAGAAATATGACTAATTTTTTGTCGTGTTATAAGGTACTAAAAAATAGCTACTAATAGTCAAATATATGAAAATTTCAATTGTCATTTGTAGTGAAAAACTAATTATTTGTAGTAGTCATTTATATTTTTTTGGTAGTTTCATATTCATTATATAAACAACTAAATTAGTAGTTTATATTCATTTCATTTATTTTCATTAGTAATCATTATAAACGACTAATTTAGTCATATATTCATTTTATTTGTGTTCATCATTAATCAATATAAACTACTAATTTAGTAGTTTAAGATTGATTTTATGTGTTCATTATTAATCAACATAGATTAATTACTATGATTTTGTGACTAAATTAAAAAAAACATCATACAATGTGAATTGGTTCATCTAATACGAAAATTCAAAATTACATATGTTAGTTAAAATACTAAACAATATCAAGTGCAACTATAAATAGTTTCAACCACATAAATTATATTATATGAAATGTCGAGTATTACAATATGAGTTTCCAACTTAACATTGGCTGGAATACAATTTACACATGAAATGTTGTTTCATCACTATAAAACATTATCATTGCGTTGTCAAGTCATTTTAGGTGAAGTCACCAACTATGAAGACTTGAACATCAGTCTCTATGTGTGTGTCTTATGCAGGATATTGGCTTTAAGGGTACCACTAGACTGGTTCTCTTCTCTCTCTTTTTGCATTTGTCACTCCAGTGTTAGTGTTATCTTTCTTCAAATCATGCTACTTACCATCAATACTGAGTTCCTTTTTTGAAAACAAAAGAACCTAGAATGTGAAGTGTAAGACATGAAAGAGTTTGAGCAATAGAATATAAATGAAAGTAGACTATAAAGGATTTATATTACATATACATCAACATCAACAATGTTAAAGCCATTCTTCTCCATAAGAGCAAGAAACTCAAACAAGTTTTCTTCAGTTGAGTGATAGTGGCCACTATGTGGCAAGATGCCTATATAAACAAATTAAATTCACCATAGAAAATAACACCTTAGTAACTTAGTATTAAACCTTTAGGGAAAGATTAGGAACAATCATGCCAATTAAGTTACATGCTAAAAATCTCAAGCTGTAAATAACTTGTTAAAACAAATAATCTGAGGTGTGGTGTCTAATCCTTGTCATTTTATTCGCAACAACAATTTGTTGTCTAATGCATGAAATTGGTCAAATATATAAACAACATGTTCTCAAATAACAACATGAAAGTAAACTTTTCTAATAATCATGAAAATATTTCAATACAAAACAATTAAAAGGATTTCAATCAATATCGTGTAATATTAATTTCATCTTCAAGCTTTGGTTGTTGTTTAAACAGACATAATACCAAGTACTTTAAATTTCATAGTTAAAATACAAAGAAAAATCGAAATAAACGTTGAAAATACAATCAAACAACAAATAGAGGATATCATGGAATGGACATTGCAATTATAAAAATGTTGTTTACCTGTCCATTGATATCTTGTCATTTGCTTGCCCAAAATAACCATGAGGTGAAAGAATCACAACATTAAAAACCATAGGAATACTTACTAGAAACATTTCCAAAGTTGATAGCTGAAGTGCCTAAAGGATCTCCAACAACAAATGAATCATATCCAAGACATGATCTCTATAATGTCTCCCCATCCTTTTTCCAATCACATTTCATGTAAATTGCCCACACTAGAGCCAAGTACACTCAAATGAAGGAATTGACATTTGTTTTTATCTTTTATATGTATAAACTTTGAATATAATTTGTTTTGGTAAAGTATTAATTCATATTTAAAGCCTTCCTGTCATGGGAATGTATCAATCAAGTAGAACATCAGAAAAATTGACCTTAATTAGGTCCTCTAACAATTTATACAATATCAATATTTGTCATGCTATGATATCTTGGATAGAATAAAGAACATATCTGCAAACAAAAAAGCCATATATTACTTATGTTCAAACTATGTATATGGTGTATTCTTAGGTAACCTTTTAAGATGTCCCTCTACCTCTACCAAAGCAGATTATAGCTTGGTTAAACTCTTTATTCTTTCATTCAACATAAATTTCGACAAGATAAATGTCACACATTATTCTTTCCCATTTCTCAACATGCTAGATATGATAAATTGAAAGTCACATAAAATCAAGAGAAACCCATTTTCTAACCAAAAGAAATAAACAAACAATGCCTCTAATAAAAATTCACACCTCAGAAATTACTTTGCCACGTGCTCAGACTAAAGGTGATATTCTTTGAATCATCTTTAGGTCATATTAAATGGGATATTCATATTTTTACCATGATTTCAATTTGGTGCTAAAAGAAATATATAAATCTAGGTTATTATCAGTGAACTTCAAGTATAATTCAAAAAAATGATGTCATTATAAGGTATGGAGAGAGAAACATCTTCATAACTAGGATTCTCTATTTTAGTTTGGTTTGAGTTGAGTTTGTATTTGAATATATAGTTTTCTCTAAAGAGGTGAAATAGAAAGATGAGAATCAAAATAACATCGTGAATTTTTAATTAATTCATATTATATATCTCTAAAATAGCCAGGTCATCCTTATTTGCTATTTGATAGAGATTTATTGGCATAGAATAATAATGAATTAACTATCAAACACAATTATGCAATATATTAACCAAGGAAAGAAAAATGACATGGTTTTGGTATGTGTGTGCTCGAAGGAAATCCAACAATGGTTGTGTTCTTTCTTTATCATGAAATAGTATTGAAGACAAATGTTTGTTCAGAAATTGAACTCCGTTACCAATAGGAGATGGTCGTGTTGGGTAAGGAAAGGATGAATTGAAGGGCTCAAGATCTAGCTCCAATGCATAGTTATCCTTGTCACTATAAAACACAAAGTTGTCATCATTTGCTTATCCAGGTAAAAACAAAAAGTGAGTTTGTATTTGAGCACTTGTGATAGTATATGAAAAAGAGAGCACTAGTGGAAATCAAAGTGTGTTGTCTCGTAATTCAACCTAAAATAAAACTTATATATTCAGTTTTTGACTATAGTGGAAAGCAAATGTAAAACCCACTCAACTTGATCTTGACATGACATAGTCGTAATGAACTAGTACAATAGAAGCATGCTAACGCATAAACAAGAGATGATAAAAAAGAATAAGGGAACATTATTTCCTACCACATAATTGGCATGAATAAAATTTCCACAAAATTCATCCAAAAAAAGAGAAGAACTTATGGCAAAAGAACAAATCATTAGTGTTTTGTACCCTCTTTAACACATGCAGCCTAGGGAAGTAGAGGAGGCCAGTTGTAGTAGGATTCCAATTGTGTGGGATATAAAAATAGAAATGTGGAAAACACATTTTCCAATTCACAAAATATCACTCTAAATAATAGAACATGTTGAGGATAGTAATGATGAAAAAAGATCATGTATTATGATCGAGCCTATTATTGGTCATGAATTAACAAGACGGCTGGTAGTTTTTACTCGTAAAAAAATATATCATAATTAGTGTAATGATCGTGTGGATCTTTTGATGATTTTTTTTACATTTATATTATGGTATCCTTGCAGGAGAGAGTGATGAAAGTTCGCTAGGTTTGGTCAGACCAATTTCTCCTTTCATATGCTTATGTGAATGGACAGAGAGTTATCTTTCTTTGGTTTGGAAATTCAGGTGTCCCTCCCTTTCATTAAATATGTGGAGATGCCCCACCATTGAAGGACCTTGATAGTTCTAAATCCAATCTTACAGACATAAAATATGGATCTAATCCAAATCAAGATGTTGCTATGGTGATTGGAGAGGGAGCAACAACTCGAGAATTGTTTAGTATTCCTCTTGTGGAGCTTGAAATATAGTGTAGGAAAAATGGTTTCACTATTTGTGGTGGTAGGGAGGTAATGATTTTCTAATTTCTTAGCTTAGAAGAAGAAGAGAAGCATAAGAACCAAGATCAAGATGAGGATTTCAGGTATGGGTACAACTTTGCAATCGGAGGGAAGCATGCAAGAGAAACTAATGCTTATATAAAATTTGGAGGGGGAAGGTGGAGCACGGGTGAAGAAAGAAAATCCATACTTTATGATGATAAGGACTATATATCATTATCATCATCTAGTAAAAAAGTTCAGGAAGCATCATATTTACGGTCACGGGTTGTGAAATGTGAATCAGTGGATGCCTCTTGCAGTGGAACTTTACCCAAAAATGTTGGTGCCGTGATGGTAGCGTCACGTGATGTGCCCCCAAAAGTTCAAAATATTCTAGGCAATGTCAAGGAAAATTTCTTTCTCTACTCCTTAACTGATATTTCGCCCCATCCATGTTTTGATAGACCAATTATCAAGATCATAGAATGATGTTTTCTTTAATGAAGGAGTCCAAGGGCTAACAATTTAAGGATATGATCAATTTTTCTTAAAATGGATAGTCTTGTCTGAATTGCAAGGACTTGGGTGTCAAACTTGTTGCCGAGCCAATGTTATTCACATGTCAAAATTTTGAGTATGACTTGGGGTTGAGTTTGAATGAGAGGATTTTGCTTAATACTATATAGTCAAGGAAAAGAACCAAATTCAGAGTCCATTTGAATTATGATTCATGAAGCATAGTAACAGAGTTGGTGAGCTTAATAAGGCTCATCCTTGTCGTGATGTGTTACATTCAAATGACATGAATGCATAAATTTCAAAAGGCTGAGATATGATATAAATATTGGGGAATTTTGACCAAATAAATAACCCAAACCTGACACTTAAGATATGATATAAATCTTGGAAAATTTTAACCAAATACATAACCCAAACCTTAAACCTAATAGTGTGAAATTCATTGTTAGAAGTGTGCCTACTAAAGAAAAAATTGTTAAATACTCTTAAAAATTAACATACAAATAATTTATAAAAGCATGAAATTTTGTTGTCAATTAAATTTCAAACCAGATAGCTATTAAAGCGATAACCCGCAATGACAATCCAAAATTGACAAGACATATTGAACAAATGTTCAAAACTCATTGGGGACATCTTAATCCTATAGGGTGCTCATCTAAAGCAACCAAAGATGTTACATTGGCTGGGAAACATGGAATGTTAATAATATAAATGAAAAAAATATAACTAATTAAAACAGACGATTAGAACCAGCGCAAACAACGAATGATAAACAAAATGAAAATGGGGCAAAATGTCTCATACCCACTCCATGAGACTACCATCTGCTTCCATACTCGATGTTGCCCGAGACTAAGTAGGTCATTCCACTGGTGTCCACATCCTCGTATCCACAATAGAATTCATCCTCGTATCCACATACAACGTGCATTGGTCATACCCTTCCGTAACGAAAAAAAAGAAAAGAAAATGAAGCCTGAAAGCGTTTCTACTAGTCAACGATTTAAAGATTTTGAAGCCTGTATTTAAAAAGAAGATTCTCATACCAATATCCTTGCTTGCTTTGAAACTCTATTCAAAGACATCACTTTCTCCAAAAAATTTACATACCGTGGATCGTCATAATTCAAGTCATCAATTAAACGAAGTTCTATCATCTCTAGAGTAGGGGTGCTCTAAAGAAAGCAACCTAATACACTGATTTCCCTATCATGAAATTCAATTATGTCTACATAAACCTGTATATACGGAGATGAGAGAGTGTGGATCTGAGACATCGAGATATGGGATATTTTGAAAGTTCCTGCATTGTACTTCAAAACCAGAATAAGCCAACTCTGCACTCATTTACAATGTAAAAGACATAAATATTCATTATGAACATCATGGAAAAAAACCATGGAAGAATTTTATGGTCTTTTCACATCTTATAGCAGGTTAACGTTTTTAATTTAGGTAGTGTATATTTTCATTAAGGAATAGATATGAAACAAAGTCATTACTTAGTTTTGTTTCATATCTATTGGATATACTAAATCTACAAACTGGACATAATAATGAACCAAAACATAATAGTCAACCTAAGCTACATCAATATATGCTTTGTATAAAAAAAATTATGCTAAACCTGAAAACTAAGTAGCAAATGCAAACATTCTTAAACATTGAAACATGTTGTTCATTGCACATGTAAAAGAAAAGCATAAATTCTATTTTTACCAAGATAAAGTTGTCACCCATTAACAAACATTGGAGATTAGGAAGCCTCTCGAACAACAAATTGAGAAGACAGATATTTCTTTAAGCAAAGGCACAACACATATGACCAACTCCTTTAATGATTTAAAGTTCTCCATCATCTCAACCAATATGTCCACAAATAAATTGTATGCATTATCGGGATATGAGTCCATTTCCAATATGTTCAAATTACTTCCAAGTTGCATATTGAGTCTCAAGATAGAGCATGAAAGCTCTTGAAACAATATCCCATTCACTCTCAAATATTTTATCATGTATGCCCCTGCATACACATACAAGACAACCTGTGTTTATAGTGGTTTATATTTTATCCACATACAACCTACATTTACACTGGTTTCATTGTAAAGATTTGAAATTAATAGTAAAATCTAAACTTACATGGATGTAGTTTGAAACAATGCGATTGAAGAGGTTTTTTCCATATCTAGTGAATGTTTGACGCAAATTTAGTGATTCCTCTACTGAGGACCACAAACGTAGGGAGTGGACAAAAGTCTAATACTGACAATCAAATATTCTTTATGGTTTGTCTAGTCAAGTGGGGCATCTGATCAAATTGGATGAGCATAGAGCTAAGCTTCAAAAGGGGTCCTATGCAAGTGCTTTTAAATGATATCCCTTGGAAGCTTCAACATAGTACTCAGTATCATCAGACAAAGGACCACCCAAAAATAGACCATCTGATCCTGTCGAAGTTTGAAGAACCAAGTCACCCTTTTTCTCAAGACCATTGCTACTGTCATTTGAGCAATTATTTTAATGTCAACATCTAGGATTTCTGGCAGCACTGACCCTGAATATACTTTCCTAGGTACCCCACAAAAGAAGGAATATTAGGTTGGAACCCATCAGTTTTAACAACAACGTGCCGACTTCTTAGACAAAAAAAGACCTTTTCAAAACTATTTTTCTCACTAGCATTCCTTTTACCTCTCAGAACAAAGACCATTTCATCTTCAAGATTGGCCCAGTGAGTGTACTTATAGACAACAATGTTGCTTGGTCCATTAACACTTGAAACAATTTTGACATTATTGATCATATATATAAATGCACCCTCCTTTTTCCATATGTCTATAATAATGCTTTGAGACAACTCATTTGCTTTGGGTCCATGTTTTACCTCAAGACACAATGCACCAGGTAGGACTTTCTCAAAAATGAAGTCACTGCTCTCATTTTTTAAACTTAAAGAGTTAAGCTTCTCTAAACCTAGAGTTCAATAACCAGAGAAGTAAGTGATATAGAAACCGAGGAGTCACATCCTTCCTTGCATATCACCGATCCACGGATATCAACAAGGGCCTTTATAAATTCAAAGCCAAACATTGGTCCAATTACTGTCACATCATTATGTGATGGTGAAAATTGAAGACCATAATCACATTCTGTTGTTGTGGTCAGTGGGGATATTCGATATTAACATGGTTGAACCTCGAAGCACATGTTTCCCATATCATCAATCCTCTTTAGTTGAGGCTTAACATTGTCTAGCCCATGTGTCAAGCCAACTTGATGCTTGCCATAATAGCCATTTGTCACTAATTTTAGGGAACCGCAAATATTATAATGTGTTTCTTCTATCTTTGGGATTGAAGCCATGTTTGACACAACCATGAAATTCTCCAAACTGCTAAACTCAAAGTGATCATTCTCAGCCTTGATTGTGTAGCGTGTTGATGTTGCATGATCAAGTTTGTAATATCCATGGACATATGTTGTAGCTCTTTCTTGTCCATCAACTAATGTCTTAACACATTCAAAAAAGAATCCTTCAGAAGTCACCACAAGTCCTCCAACTGAGAAACTTGTGACCTGAAATGGCTGAGATATATTAACATGATTGTGCTCAATAAGAACCTTTATAGATGGAAGTGGAACATCAAATATTGTATTCTGACCCTTGTTTAATGGCAACAACCTTTATTTTCCACATGGAATAAAATTAAAAGAAAATTTCCAATATGCATAAGATATTGCATGATGGAGCACTTGATTTGACCAAGGAGCTTCTTTGAGGGCACTTCACCTCATGGACATCATCTTAATAAAGGTATACATGAACACCTAAAATAGGGTTAGCCTGAGAAACAAATAAGCCATCCATATCATAACTTTGGACATAAAAGATGCCATCTACTATCAGATTTCCAAAGCCCAACTCCATCTCTCGAGAGCCTCTTTGGACAATTGTTAAGAGAACATGAGAAGTTTGTATTTGAAAGAGAATATTATAGAAAATATACTCTATAAACCTCAATCATTGTACCTCATGCGTAGCGCCATCCTAGCTAGGATCGACATTAGGTATGACCTTGTATATTCTTCCTCTGCTTAACAATTGGCTCACAGAGCCCGCTCTTTCCACTTCTTCACGTTTTATTTCATGGAGGGCTACTTTGTCCTCTGGACACTCATCCTTAAGTAATCTCCAATCTTATTTTGCATAACAAACGAAGGAAAAGAGAGAAAAATATCATGGCCTTTCCTTTTTGAAAAAAAATGTAGTGGGATTTGATATGCCCTGATATTTGTATACTTCTCGAGGATTGATGAAGTTTATGTATTCATGATGGGAAGAAGCCAGCTTATATTTCCTTGGAGTAATATTTGTAAATGTGTAACTGCCTCCCTACGACATAAACACATCATTAATGAGATCATTGCTGGTGGAAATGAGTTCAACTTTCACATTGGCATGACCTCCATTTATATTTGGACAACTTTCTGCTCCAACAACCCCCATCACTCTCCCAAAAATAGTGAACCCAGTGAAGTGAAAATTGATGTCTTCGTGACCATTGCAACCATTGTGATCCACTGATACATATTCACCCATTTAAGATATATTCACCAAGTCAGGGAATGTGAATATTTCCGATGTAATTTTTTCACTCGATAATCTTACCATCAAATCCGAAACTGTCTCGTTCATCTTCACATCAAATATGAAATTGTCTCGTTCATCTTCAGAGAGCTCTTGAAACATTTTTTCAGAATTGTATTGAATGTGCACAAATATATTAAAAAAATTACTAATGTATGCTGCTTGATTACCAATCAAAATGTTTAAAACAATACAACACCAATAAAATTGTATTTCATCTCCATTGCACATAATTCACCTTCCTTTGTAGAATGCATATGGCTTGTAGATCTTTTCCAGGTGCTTCAATTGTTGTAACATATATTTTGTAGATGATCTTGATAGATGATCGTGATAACCTCACTATCTACAATATGATTATTAGTTTTGCAATGATTTCATTTTATATATATATATATATATATATATATATATATATATATATATATATTATATATATATATATATATATATATATATATATATATATATATATATATATATATAGATATATATATTATAATTATGGTAAATCAATAATTATTTAGATTAAATAATGAATCTACTCCTTGAACAAAGATTATATGCAGAAATTATATGCAAAGTAAAAGTAAAATTTACATGAGTAAATTTTTAACTTTTCAAATTCAACTTATATTCATCAAAATTTCGAGTAAGAAACACAAAGTATAGTGGTAAGTTACGTTGTTTGGTGAACTAACCCCTGTTTCTAGAGCCTACCCGTAATTCTCCATATTAACACAGGTCAATTGCTTCAACAATTTTACTGGGTTTCCTTTGGGATCAAAGTAGGGATTACATTTAAAATGTTGAAATATTATTTTTAAAAATTCTTGGATTGTTATGGGATTTACCACCGAAGAAGCAACTTGATAAACCTTTAAGCCATGATTTCCTGTGTGTTTGGCCATGGCTACTAAAGTTGCATTCACAACCATGTCTGCCGATATCTACAATTTGAATTCAACAAAAAAAAATAACACATTTAAGAGAAAAAGGATAATAGTTTTTTGGGTCTAAGTTTTGAAGATATATATGGAATATCTGATCTCCTAAGAGAAATAAATAATGTAGAGAAGCTCCAAAAAAAATCAAATAAATATGATTTAAATAATTAAAAAATGCCAAGTCTAAGTTTGGAACCATCCACTGTCATCTTCCAGATATAGATGAAAAACGTAATCTAATAAAAAATAAAATTAATATGGAAATATTCGAGAAAATCTAAAATTAATTACGAAATGATTTTTCACACTTTGTTAAGAGTTACTCACCAGATCTAGCACAGTATCTGGATCGGCCAAGAAGCAAGATAGTTGACCTTTGCCATAGTGCGTAATGATTGGATCAATCATTCTACAAGATGAATATTTGATTTAGCTCAACAACAAAAGAAGCAAGATAGTTGACCTTTGCCATAGTGCGTAATGATTGGATCAATCATTCTGCAAGATGAATATTTGATTTAGCTCAAAAACAGTGTGAGAGTAATTGAGCATGTGATCTGAAGGTTTCGTCAACTTTGTCAAAGACCGACTTTCAAACCTCAGAATTCATTGATCCCTCAATAGTGTTTGAACTGACAAACATCTAACCAACATCGAAAGCACCTACCATGTCTCCATTACAAGGAACTTCGAATCTAAAAACCCATTAGTTTTTTTCCAGGTTTCAGCAACGCACTGCATATCTCTTTCTCGAGTTCCCAACCAATTGTCACTAGTTTAATGCCCATAGAAGCTGAAATCACTCTAAAAACCTATTAGTTTTTTTCCAAGTTTCAGTAACGCACTGCATTTCTCCTTCTCTAGTTCCCAACTAGTTGTCACTAGTTCAATGCCCATAGAAGCTGAAATCACTCTGATGGTTGTGATATCGGTTTTTAGGGGCACCAAACACATGGATCCATTGAAAATATAGCCGCACTATCTAGATCAGTTTTATCTTCTGAGGTATTTGGATAGGTGTTACAATGGTTGAGATGTCGGTTTTTAGGGGCACCAAACACATGGATCCATTGAAAATACAGCCACACTATATTTGGATAGGTGTTACCCTGGTAGAAACAGTGCTAGTGCCACATGTAAAACAATGCCTTTATATTGCCAATTATTAAGGCAAGATGATCTATAATCCCTACCGTTTATGACAAAATCACCCAAAACCCCAAATTTAAGGCAGTTTAAATTATTAAATTATTTGTAACTCAAAGTTTAAATAAAATAATTACAAATCTCTTTACTCTCTTTTAAAATAGAAAGCAACTTTTCATTCAAATAATATTATTTTAACTTTCAATTAATTGAAATTTATTTTATTTTAATTAATATGAAATTGTTTTTGGTTATTTATATTTATTTTTCAAAGTTATTTGTAATTTCAGATTAAAAATAAAATAATTATTGTGCCCATGGGGTAGATCTCGCGTAAAAACTTTTAACATTTAACATTGTTAATCTAATGCCCGCCTTGTTTAAAAATCAATCTAATTATTTACTCCAAAAGTATGGTAATAATAAGATTTTTTTTTTTTTTTTTTTTTTAATTTACTCCAAAGCTATGGTAAATAAATAAAAATAAAAATAAACCAGAAGTATGGTAAATAAATAAGACTTTTTTTTTTTATTTACTCCAAAGTATGGTAAATAAAAAGAAAGTTTAAATAAACTAGAGGTATGGTAAATAAATAAAACCTCTTTTTATCTTTACTCCATTAACCTCTCTATGTTGAAAATAATACTAAGAGGGGGGGTGAATCAGTATTATCTAGTCCTTTTAACAATTCTTCCTTATTTATACTTTGAATTATTTTTGCATATCATTACGATAAAACAATGAGCTTGAACAAGAAAAACAGACAGTCACATCAAAGAACACCAGATATAAGGTTGAAACCCAATGTGGGTGAAAACCACTTGCTGCAATATGTCTCTATCTTCTTTCAAATTAGAAAGTCCTTTTACAATGGTCTTGTACTGGTGTAGTCCTTTACCAGTACGCAGGCTGCAACCTGCAGAGAGCTACAACTCTCTCTCATTTTCCAGTCTCTCCTGGAAGGGAGCTACAACCCCCTACTTCTTTTCTTTCAAGGACAACTTTTCATAAATTTTCAAACTGGATCCATAAATATAAAATGATCATCAAGTACCAGTAAGTCACCCAAATAACCAAATCCACAATAACAGAAAACTAAACCCAGAACACCTTCTACAGCGTCTCCTGCGGCACCTCCTGCAGCATCTCCTGCAGCGCCTCCTGCGGCACCTCCTGTGGCGCCTCCGCAATGCCGCCTGCAGCGCTCCAGAGACACCTCCTGTGGCGCCTCCTGTGGCGTCTCCTGCAGCGCCTTCTGTGACGTCTCCTGTGGCGCCTTCTGTGGCATCTCCTGCGGCACCTTCTGTGGCGTCTCCTGTGGCGCCTCCTGTGGGGTCTCCTGTGGCGCCTCCTGTGGCTTCTCCTGCAGTGCCTCTTACGGCGTCTCCTGCGGCGCCTCCTACGGCATCTCCTGCAACGCCTCCTGCGGCGTCTCCTGCAGCGCCTCCTGCGACATCTCCTGCGGCGCCTCCTGCGGTGTCTCCTGCGGCGCCTCCGCACTTCCGCAGCTGCAGCGCTCGAGAGATCACCCTTCACAGATTCGCTTTCCACTTCACTTTCATATAGATCGAGCTTTGAAACAATAACCCAATATTTCAAATCTTAAGATATTCAACCCAAAAGCATACACAAGCCAAATGATCTCCTTTGCTTTATATAGGCAAGCTCTTCCTCAAATCATGGACCAATACCACGGGCCAAACCATAACAAACCAATACCATCAACTCAATACTAGGGATCAACACGTCTGTCGAGATGCCATGGTCCAAAAACCATAGGTTCAAATTCCAAGGACTAACTACCATGGACCAAAGGTAAGTTTTCCCACATGAAATAACTTTTCTCTGCATAAAATTCCGTGAACTTTTCTCCACATGAAATAAACTTTTATAAACTTTTCTCTGCATAAAATTCCGTGAACTTTTCTCCTGCGTACTTCTTAATTCTCATCATATTGAGAGTCATGCGATGGGTGTTGCCATCAAGTACAACATCTGTAACATATAACCATACCAGAAACATAATGCCAACAATTTATATCATTGGAAAGATCTCAATGAGTAGAAGATTATGACAATTTTGGAAATGAGTTTTGAGGTGTTTTAAGGAAGAGCAATTTTGATAATCCCGTCTCCATGATTTAACCTTGGATGTCAAGTCCGGATACCGTACACCCATTATCAAGCACTAGGGGGTTGGGTAAGTTATAGAAGCAATCACACCATCACACATGGATGTTCCTATTTATAAGGGGAATATTGTGTTTAGTGCTTGCTAAACATACCAATATGCAAAATTATTTTTGGATGTACCTCAAATTTGATATTTGGAAATTTTAAAAAGATATATTTCTCTTCACTAAAATTAGAAAAAAGAAACCATATAAATGTTTTTAAAAAGCAAAAACAAGAAATTGATTAGTATCTTCGTTGTCTTGATGAGGTATGGTTATAAATATGAAGAAAAATGCTTTGGTGGGTTTCTTTTAATGAACACTTGAAACTTAATATGTCATGAATGAAGATTGAAGACCAAGATTTGTAATGAAACATAGAAATTTGGGGCATGGTAAAGTGAAATGGTGCATTGGTGTTACTATGGATTCTCCAGTAACTAAGTCAAAAGATATAAACCACAGATCTCTTAAATCCAGAGAGAAAAATGTTGAGGGAATTTTACAGATTAAGGAAAAATGGTAAGGTTTTATATTCATTTTTCCCTATCCAAAGCATATTGTTCACCTTGACAAACCAATTTTACAGCAATCGTAGTTTTACACACACATGCGCACACACACACACACTCCAATGCATGTTTTGTGTTGTAGCTCATTGTTAATGATGCTTTAGGTATATTAATACACTAATGTGGCACTTTATTGAGCACACTAACCTATGAGACAATGACACACTTCTATTCAATTTTCGCAAAAGCCTCTACCTTCCCCTCCACTAGAAACTTATGGAATGTCAAATTTGGGAAAACAACCTTTACAATAAGCTTTCTTCTAGTAGTGATGTGTTTGCATTTGTTATGAATAATTTTGCATGCATAACAAATGTGGGATAAAGGTGATTTATAAGCATTTCTCACACCAAAATCTTTGTAAATTTGAAAGCTAGCATTGAAGTGTAAGTCCCTAGGTTGATGTCATACAATAGTCCCTCACTTTGGTACTAACATTGCTAATGATTTTGGTGTCGTGCTTTGTAAACCATATATGGCTCATAGTTGTTATTTATGTCATGTTCTATGTTATCGTATTATATTATCATTTCGCTATCTTAGGATTTCATTCAACAATGATACTCCAATTCTATTTATGTGACAATGTATTAATAATTCCACGTGCACAATACTTGCAAGATAAATATCATTTATTATGTATTGTCAATACCCAAATGTCGACCACTTTCGAAGCTAAATTTGGGGTGTAAGTCCCTTAATTACCATGATAGAATCCTCCCTCACTTGGTATTAGCATTGTTATGCTTTGCAGTTGTTCAACCTATATGGTGATGCATCATATCTAATCACAAGACCATATCTCTATGTTGAAATTTCAATTTACATTAAAACTAATTTTCTAGTTACATGAATATGCATGTGTTATTAATAATTCTATATAGATGACCATTTTGAAATAAAAAGATTTTATAAAACATTATTAAGACTAAAAACTTTACCCATTTAAAAATTACTTTCTACCCTTCTACCTTAATGTATAAGTCCCTAAATCAATATGATAATATCTATTTATTTTCATAGTAACATCATTAACCATCTCAATAACCTGTCTTATTGATAAGACTTAAATTATAATTACCATTTACATGATGTTATATATTATCTTATTATTAGGATGATATTGCATGTTATTTTATTATTGTTATATTGAGATTTCAATTCAGTAAGATTATTCTTCATTCTTTTACTTTCTCTTATGAGAAAGACTCTCAATTAAAAAATATAAAGCTATGGGGCCATTCCAAGAAGAAGAGAAGATAAAAAGGTCATAGAATCGAGGAAAGTTGGAAGGGATAAAAAGTTAAAAGGAAGAGGGCCAGACATTTAACCCACTAATTCAAGAATCTCTCCCTTATCCGAGTAAGGAATGTGGCTTAAGCGAAACACTTTAGGAATGTGGCATTGAAAAAGTTGCACGTGGCGTGGGAAGAAAAGTGGGGCCGGGGAAAGGAAGGTACGCTGGCAGCTTCCTAAAGGGCTGACGATGTGGCATGACATAGGATTTAAAGAACACGATGAAAGCAAAACATATGAAACTAATATGATTCCATCATTGTCAAAAAGCACAGGACTAAAGAAAAGGTCCCTCGGTTGATCACGGGTGGCCCTCGTCAACAAGTGGGTGAGAGAATTCAACATCCCACTGTAAAATATTATGTGTTACAATTATGAGGTTGTATGAATGTGCATTGGTCTTGAAACATTTTCGATATTATCTCTCAATTATTTCAGCATCCCATTAATTAAAGAGATATCCTTAAGTGTCTCATGATATGTTCAATTTTATTATACCTCATGATCATGTAGACTACTTATTCTGACACACCATTGATAATGATAGCCAAATGTACATATTCATTACAATTTACTAAAGCTTAGCTATCTATTTTCATGATTTATGGTCTTTTTAACAAAGTTGTAATAAAACACTCATTTTTTAAGAGAAAACATGTGCATTGCTTTTATAATTGATGCCCAAACACTTTCCCATTTTAAAAATTGGCTTTGGGTGGCAAGTCGCGAGGTTGATGTGATACAACTCTCTTTCACTTTGATACTAATGTCATTGATATTTAGCTCATGAGACAAGATAAATATTGTCAAGTAAAAGGTAAAGATCCTAAGACCATTGAGTAGTTGTGGGGTTAATAACATTAGCTTAAGTGGTGACGTTGATGGCACTGATTACATTGACATTATTATTCTCGTCACCTATATATGTTTGTTAAAATCTAAGTTGGTGTCATTGTCTACATTGCTTTTATATATTTGCTAACATTTTTGTTAATGTTATCTTCCCTCCACCTATATGCTAAAATCTAACATCACACATCTTTATTTTATGGCGGGCTATATTTATCCTTCCTTGTATTACTATAATCTTGTATCTTGTAATGAGATTCCATTTCACATCCATGCTCACCATTTTTTAAGGTTATATTCTATCCATTAAATATGAAAGAGGATAAATAATGTTATGTATGACATTGTGTAGAATTTAAGGAAGAACATATGAAAAGCATTGATAAGCACTACAAACTACATGACAATGCAATAATATTGGAAGGCTTACAACTAGATCCACATGCAGTGTCGATGTTATGATACATAGTAGTCATAAGATGATGGTGCATATAAACATATAATGTACACACACACATACAAAATATATGCTAAAACCTAAGTTGGTGTACTACATGGAGTCTAAGAGATTTTCAGATGCTTGGGCCCATAGAGCCTTATGAGATGACTAAAGTTGAGTAGAGACTTGGAGCAATATTGAAACTTCCAATACTTGTTGAAATTGCCCGTGTAATGAGTTTCAATACAATCTCATGTGGAATGACATGTAAAGACTAGTCTCAACAAAGGGACCCATGCCAAGAGTTGAAAATTGGATGATGGAAATGATTGAGAATGGATGAAATTTAATCGATGGATTTTGCATCAATTTTTGTTAACATTCTTTGCGAGAATATTGTTGATTATATATGATTTGATTTTTTTTTATTACATATTCATTATGCATTATAGAGAGCACATGTAGATGAAAATTGCTTGATTGTTTATTATTGTTGCATTTAATAACATGCAAGGCCATCTTACAACTGTTATGGAGACTCTATTGAATTAGTCTTTAAAAGAAGGGTAGAAAATCAACATACTAGAAACTATAAAACTCTCCCTTTGATTGTTGCCTGAGGCATCTAGATTGCCTAAAATCACTTCCTATTTGAAGATTCAAATGATCCTCCCTTGTATTGTACTCTCCAAAGTATTGTCATTTTTTTAGCTTATCAACCGATCTGAAGATCGAAAGTAGGCTCAAAAATAAAAGTGCTTGGAATCACTTGAAACTAGCGCCAAATCGTAGTGTTCATCGTCTTGATTCCAACATTACTTGAATCGCTTCAATTCGAAGTCGTATCAAAGAGTTATGTTGTTCTAAAGTTTTTGCCCAATAACTAAAATTCAACTTGCAGGGTTGGCTGGGCTAGTGACTAGGTAGGTCATACAACTGATTGGGCAAGCATAAAGGTAGTACGAACCAATATGGTCTTGACATGTGACATACATTGGTCAAAGATTTGGGAAGGGGGGGTCAAGCTGGCGAGCCCGCCTAACCAGCCCCAGCCCTGGTTTCATGATGCATGATACAACCAATGACGGAGGTATAACAAAGGGGGTGGACGGATAAGCCCCAACCCCCGGTACCATTGCACACCATATAACCCTCAATGGGAACGAAGGAAGATACAACGGAGGGGGCAGGCGGTTAGCCTAACCCCCAGTCACAATTAGGCCACACGACCATAGACCCGGCGTAAAGGCGGAGGGGTCGGGCGATTAGCCCTGGCCCCGAGCCATATGGGGAATCCATATGACCATCATTGAATCAGAGGGTGTGAAACCTGAGGGACTAACGCGTGGCCCAACTCCTGGCCACATGGCACCCAAGTGCCCGAGAGCAGAGCTAAAATTTCAGTGCTAAGGCCATATTGGCATATTTAATTAGGCCACAACTTGTATCTTTTGCGGCAGGAATTTTGCCTGTCCCATGAGAAAATGTCACCTGACAATCTTCCAAAAGGGGTGAGTCTGTTGCCTTGTTAGCAAATTTTTCCATTTTGCAAGGCAATTCGCAGAGAAAGCTTCCAACAGACATAACTTAGTTGGATTTCAGTCTTTTTGAGCCCAAGAAGACCTTAGCTAGGGTTTTTGGGTGTTCTGAACTCAATGACAACATCATATTTCTTATTTGAGCACTGCATGTTGGAATTTTTGCAAAATTAAGTCCTTTAGTGTTGCATGCATAAATTGTTTTGAGTCCATATAGAGACCTTGATGAGCATGGAAAGAGTCTAGCCACGAGTTTTGAAGCTTTTCAGATGTATCTATATTGGCTTTTACTTCAGTAAAGCAGTTGTTTTCAATCTTTTCTTAGTGTTCTTAAGGGAAATGACCTTTTCAACACTTCATTGTGAAGTAGTTGTTTTTTTATGACTTTTTATCTTGGCTTGAGTACAAGGACCTATTGTGAGAGAGTATTTTTCTTTAACACCATCATGACTTGTTGTAGGGAGTCATCTTTTTGAGTGAGAGTACTTTGTAGGAGAAAGAGTGCCACTCTAGATTCAAAGAGATGTATTGTATTCTTTTGCTATTGATGTCAATAAAGCAACCTAACATTGGAGCAAGGCCTTGAGACGTAGCCCAGGAGGGATGAACTCCATTATCACTTGCTTGTTTATTGTCTGCATGTTTATCATATTGAATTGCATATGAATTTGTTTCACTTTTAATTTCATGTGAAAACTTAACCACTCATCTTTGAAGATGTTTCAAAACTAATTTTACCTTTAAAGACCCAAGTTTATTAGACTTGCAAAGTGTTAGAGGATGGCCATTTTCCATTTTCAGATCATCTACAAAGCCCTTTTCCTATGATTTTGAGTCCCTGCTAGGAAACTATGATACAAAAGGACATAACTTGGGATATTTTTTATGGCGCTACCCAACGAAATCCATCTTGGGGAAGGGATAGTGGAGTAATACACTTCACAAAAGATCAATCTATTTCCTTTTAGCCTACATTGGGCAAGTAGCAAATAATTTCAGTGGGACAATGGCTTTAAAGCTCACTATGTTTCTAGCTAGCGAAAAAAGGACTTTCTCGGTTACACATTTATGGTGATTGAATTATGAAGATGAATAGGATGAATGGAGACTTCCCTTTGCAAAATCACTCTATAATTCCTTTTTTCCGAGACATCAAAATAACTACAAATTATTTATCTCACATCACATCCAAAGTATCAGATGTGGATCATTTTTCAAAAGCTTGAGTGGTAATGGACAAAGGTGCATGGAAGATATTTGAGAAAACCCATGTGGGCTCTTTAGATTACATTCACAAACGCTTGGCTCCAAATTTTACTACTAGAACTTTAAAGTGATGACCAAAGCACTATTGTAAATCTCTCTTATGAGACCAATTTATTAATGTTTGTACTCAAGCATGTTATTTTCCTGATGAGACTATAAAGGGACCTTTTTGTTGTAGCTACTATGATAAAGTTTATGAAAAATATGAACTCAATCAGAATGATGTACATGATAGCTTGCTAGTTGGTTTTTGACTAGTATTAAGCAGGGTAATGTGAAATAAGACACATGCACACCGATTTTTTGTTTTTTGTTTTTGTTTTTTTGTTTTTGTTTTTTTGTTTTGTTTTTGTTTTTGTTTTTGATTTTTTTTTTTTTAATAGGGGAAACCAATCTCCTAAAAACCCCAATGTATGCTTGCATTAATCTTATCACACATAATTAGCAAATTTACATCTTCTAGTTTTGGTAGAATATAGAGGGTAGTTTATGAAATTTTATTTTTGCTTGCCAAGTGCGAGTGATGGCATGTGTAGAAATTATGGTGTACAAATTATGGATTCCTCACATAAAAATTATGGATGGCATGTGTAGAAATTATGGTGTAAAAATTAGGGATTCCTCACACACACATATATAATTAGCAAATTTATATCTTCTAGTTTTGGGATAATATAGAGGGTAGTTTATGAAATTTTACTTTTGCTTGCCATGTGCGAGTGATGGCATGTGTGGAAATTATAGTGTAGATTTGCAACTGCTAATGAAGTTTTGTTTTTTGTTTTTTGTTTTTTTGGGGAAATCAATCTGCTAAAAACCCCAATGTATGCTTGCATTAATCTTATCACACACATAATTAACAAATTTATATCTTCTAGTTTTGGGAGAATATAGAGGGTAGTTTATGAAATTTTACTTTTGCTTGTTGCGTGCGAGTGATGGCATGTGTAGAAATCATGGTGTATATTTGCAAATGCTCATGAAATTTTAATAAAATCACAAGACATAAACCTACTCTACTGCTTTGCGGAAGTTAATTCACAATATAGAACAAAATTTTTAGACATGCAATAAGAAATAACAGACATGCATGCGGTATTTTTTTCGGGGAAAGCAATATGCTAAAAACACCAATGCTTGATTGCATTAATGTGATGAATAGAGAGGTATTACAATTTCTTTTCTCGAACGAGCACAACCTGCAAGTGAATAACCTATCTCTCTGCTCACTGAGAAGCTCTGACTCAGACTTAGTCAATTTTTGCCTTTGGTTGAGCCCTTATTTCCTTGGGCAATTCCTTGAGAAATTAGGCCCCTATTATTTAGGAAATTCCTCAAATTGATTGCACAATTTCCAAGGTTGATCATCTGACTGCATGCAACACCTGTACACTCAAGACTAGTCTACGACTGATGTTACACTGCCTTGGAATCTCAACCACAGCGGGGGAACTCAAATTCTCTACACACACTAGCTAGTTTGGGTTGAATGATCAGTTAACTAGATGATCATCGAGTTTGATTGAAGTCCCATTGCACAACTAACCTTCCACTAGTTCCTCCAACCATTGTAACTAGTTTAACTGAAAACAACTTGAGATAACTGAATTTGATTGCTACAAAATAGCAATCGCACATGGTTAACTGAACTCTAACTCCTCCAACTTGAATTTACTAAGTAAACTAGGTGACACAAACCATGTCATACAAGTTAACTACATCTAAGTTGTATGTTGATGTGGAAATTCGAATTTTCTCAATTTAATCAAGGAAAAATCAAATTGATAATTTCTTGTTGCATTTCTTAACACTCCCTCTCAGCAATAAAGGGATTATCAACCACCCCTATCCTGCAACCGTAAAACTCGAACTTACCTCTTAACAAGGCCTTTGTCAAAATGCGAGCATCTTGTCCCTTTGTCGAAATGTAGTGTAGCAATATTATCTGCCTTTGCACACAGTCCCGTAAATGGTGATACCAGATATTTATATGCTTGGATCAATCATGAAATATAAGATTATCAGAGAGCTTGATGCAACTCTGATTATCACAGTAGATCACAATTGGATCTGTCTTCTGACCAAACAGTCCAACAAATATCTTTCTCATTTAGATTGCCTCACATGTTGCTTGACTTGCAACCATGTATTCTGCTTTTGCCGAGCTTAGCACCACATATATTTGCTTCCTATTGTACTAGGAAACAAATGTGGACCCAACACTGAAAATTCCACCTGATGTACTCTTTCTGTCTGATGGACTCTCTGCCCAATTTGCATCTGTGAAGCCACACAACTTCACTCCCTCTATTCGTCTATACCATAGTCCAAACTGGGTAGTTCTGAGGTACCATAAAACATGCTTAACTACCTTTCACAATAATTTGGTTAGCCTAACCATAGCTTGGATCAATTGGTTGACTGCATAGCACATATATGGTCGTGTGTTCACAAGATACATGAGTGAACCCACTAGTTGCCGATAAATGGTAGCATCCACTTTTTCACTTGAAGTGGCATCCTCCTTCCTCCAGTGAGTCATTAGAGGCGTCTCCATGGGTTTGCAACTCTCCATGCAGAATATCTATAGGATCTCATTTTCATACTTTCCTTGAGAGACAGACAGTTCCCCATCGCCTCATCATACTTCCAACCCGAGGAAGTAATGCATGAGATCCATGTCCTTCATTTCAA
Organism: Pinus taeda; assembly: GCA_000404065.3. Lineage (NCBI taxonomy): Eukaryota > Viridiplantae > Streptophyta > Pinopsida > Pinales > Pinaceae > Pinus > Pinus taeda. The sequence goes on from APFE030209162.1 coordinate 173,401, forward strand.
ACTCCCTTGCAAGGTCCTATTTGTAAGATATGATCAATTACTCATCACTAGTTAAATTCAAATCATCAACATATAAGACAATAATAAGCAATTTTCCTTCTACTAATATGTGATAGAGGTTTGCATCTACTTCACTTTTGGTGAAGCCCAAACCTGTGAGATAGCTATCGATCCTGGTGTACCAAGCACGAGGTGCTTGTTTGAGACTGTACAATGCTCACTTGAGTCTACACACATGAGACTCTCAATCAAATGTCTCAAAACCTTCTGGTTGCTCAATGTACACCTCCTCCTCAATAACCTCATTAAGAAATGCTTTTTTTACATCCATCTGGTGGATCTTCCACCCCATCTGCGCAAGCAATGCAATAATTGATCTTATGTATGAGTACCTTGCTATAGGAGCAGAGGTCTCCTCATAGTCAATTCCCTCAACTTGAAAGTACCCTTGGCCACAAATATGGCCTTATACTTCTCTATGCTTCCATTTTCTACCTGCTTAACCTTGAATATCCATCTCGAACCCACAACTGATTTATCTACTAGTCTTGGGATCACTTCCCAAACACTATTCTTTACAATGGATTCATATTCCTCCACCATTGCATCAACCCATGCAGGTTGCTTTACTACTTCCTTGAAAGAGGATGGCTCAGTCTCTACAAGCTTAGTCATTAGATCCATGTAGCCAGTGTACCGATCATGTGACCTTTTCTGTCTATATTGATTTGAAGGAGCAGTTACATTATCCCTCGCATCCTGCACAAGTCTCTCAACTTCCGTGGTTCGTTTCCTTCCTTTTGGATGGTTTTGCTTGAGTGGCTATCTCCACTCTTTGCTCCTCAATTTGTGGCTACTCCACAACTTCCCGAGGCTCCTCCTTTGGATCTAAAAGGTCCTCTTCTGGTGGGATTTGAAGCTCCCTCTCAAGAGTGCACTATATCACTTTCTCCTCATCAAATTTTATATCCCTTCGCACAACTATCATTATGAGGAATGACAAGTACACATGGTAGTTGTGTGGAGTTTTTGTGTAACCCACAAATACCCCTTATTCTGTGGTCTGTTCAAGATTCTTCCTTCATTCTTTGAAGACATGGTGGTAAATGGAGGTTCCAAAACTCATGAAGTGTAACACATTCGACTTCCTCCCCAAGAAAACCTCCTTTGGTGTAATCATGCCCAAAATCTGATGAATACTCTAATTGTGTAAATAGACTGTTGTGCTGCATGCCTCAACCCACAAATGCAGAGGTAGAACTTGGTCATGCAACATCGCCCTCGTTGCTCACACAATGCTACGATTCTTTCTCTCAGCAACCCCATTTTGTTGTGGGTTGCGAGGTGTTGTCAACTCTTGTCGAATGCTTATTTCGTACAAAAAAAATTAAATTCATTTGACACGTACTCACCTCCATTATCGCTCTTGAGAGCCTTCACCTTCTTGCTAGTTTATTTCTCAACCAATGCCTTGATTTCTACGAACTTGGAGAATGTCTCATCTTTCTTCCACATGAAGAAGATCCAACACTTCCTTGAGAAGTCATCAACAAACATGAAAAAATATTTGTGCCGGGAAGTGGAGGCTATTGAGAAAAGTCCACAGACATCAGAGTGGATCCTTTCAAGGACTGCATGTGATTTTCCACCCCAATCATAGAAAGTGGATTTTGTATACTTCCCCAAGGTACATCCTTTGCATACATCTTGTTGCTCAAGTGCTCCTTTCGGGAGGCTTGTGGTTATTAGTTGCATAATCTCCAAGACGCCATGATGCAAATGGCCAAGTCTTATGTGCCAAAGTTCACTGACATCGTGACTCTACACCTTCTCTGCCTTTGTGCTTAATGCAATACAGTCTTCCACATCTAGCTTATACAGGTTCTTCACATGAACCTCGATCTGCTTCACATATCTCGTGGCTATGTGTCTCAAGAACGTTTTTCCTTTACTGAAGATCACATCATAACCATGGTCTTTGAACACTGCAACAAAGATGAGATTTTTATTTAGGCTCAGAACGAACATGACATCCTTGAGCCTGAGAGAGGAGCTAGACTCCCTCTGAAAGGTGATTGTACCAACCCTAGTCACATTGTACCTTTCGTCATCCCTAAGCTCAATGTGCATCTGCAAGTATTTCTCCTCTAGATCACTGAAAAGCTCTATACACCCTGTCATGTGGAACGATGCACTTGAGTCCAAGTACCACACACTCCCCATCATTATGCTAGCTATGCATGCGATAAGGGTAAAGTCAACTCGAACTGTGAAGCCAAGGCTTCACTTGTTGCTCCTCCTGAGGTCTTCTTGCTTGCTTTTTTGTGTGAACACTTTGTGGTGCCCGAATTCATGATAATGGAAGCATTTAATTTTGGAAAAATCTTTCTTCTTGCCCCCTTGGTTGGATTTTGGTTTAGATTGAGATTTCTTCCCTTTTCCCTTCTTTCCCTTTCCAACCAATGCAAAGTTTTCTTCATCCTCGCCCTTGGATGAAGTCCCATCTCTGGTATTCTGTCTTATTTCCTCTTTTCCCAAATCAAACCATAAGAATTCCCAATTCAGTAGTTTATCCCTCCCATTCACCAAATGTTGGTAGCTATGCCAGCTCTTGGGAAGGCAGAAAAGGGCCAGGCTTACCAAGTCATCTTCTAGAACACTAACACCAACCCCGCCAAGTTCATCATGACATTGTGTGAACCTACTTCGATACTGCAAAATAATGTCATTCTTCTGTATCTTGATACTTTGAAGTTTATCCTTGAGTGTCAACTTCTTGTGGTCACTACTATTCTCGAACAATTTCATCAGTGCTTTCCACATTATGAACAAAGTTTCTTTTCCATGGATATTTGAGACAATGTGATCCCATACTCCCTCCAATATTATTCTCCTCGCCTTGGCTACATCTTTCTTCCACTAAGCAAGGTTCTGGGCATCAGATTTCATTGGTTTTACAAAATCTGTCTTGATGTATTCTAGCAATCCATTGTCATCCAATACTTCCTCCATGTGATCCTTCCATGCGATCAAATTAGAACTGTCTTTCAAGGCATATTCTAGCCTTAGTCCATTGAAGGCCATCTTCTTAGCTCAGAAGAGATCCTGCTGCACTGAACTCCAAATTCAAACCTCCTGAGAAACAGATTCGAAATTTCTGCTCTAGTGTGAATCTAGAAATTATGGTGTATATTTACAACTTATCATGAAGCTTTAACCAAAATCACAAGACACAAACCTACTCTACTATTCTACGAAAGTTAAATCACAATCTAGAACAATTTTTTATTTTTTAGTTATTATTTATATTATTTTTTTTATTATTTATTATTTTATTTATTTTAATTTTATTTATTATTATTTATTTATTTATTTATTTATTTATTTATTATTATTATTATTATTTTTATTATTTTTTTTTTATTTTTATTTTTTTATTTTTTTTCGGGGAAAGAAATCTGCTAAAAAACCCAATGGCTGCTTGCATTAGTCTAATCAATAGAGATTTATTACAATTGCTTTACTTAACTAAGCACAACTTGCAACTGAATAACCTATCTCTCTGCTCACTAAGAAGCTCTAACCCATACTTAGTTAATTTATCCCTCTACTTGAGCCCCTATTTCCTTGCACAATTCCTTGAGAAATTAGGCCCCTATTATTTAGGAAATTCCTCAAATTGATTGGCAATTTCCAAGGTTGATCATTTGACTGCATGAAACACCTGTACACTCAAGACTAGTCTACAACTGATGTTACATTGCCTTGGAATCTCCACCATAGTTGGGGAACTCGAATTCTCTGCATGCACTAACTATTTTGGGCTAATTGATCATTTAACTAGATAATCATTGAGTTTGGAAGTCCCATTGCACAACTGACCTTCCACTAGTTCCTCCAACTGTTGGAACTAGTTTAACTGAAAACAACTTTAGATAACTGACTTCGATTGCTACAAATTCGCAATCACAAATGCTTAACTGGATTCTAACTGCGGCGACTCGAATTTACTAAGTAAACTGGGTGACATAAGCCATCTCACACAAGTTAACTGCATCCAAGTTGTCTGCTGATGTGGAAATTCATTTTTTTCTCAATTTAATCAAGGCAAAATCAAAATGAGAATTTCTTGCTGCAATTTTCAACATCATGCCCATGATTATTTAGAAGATGTTGTGATTGGTGAATTATAGTTGTGGGAGTGTCTAAGGACCTAAATATGAGAAGCATAAGCTAAGCTAGAGCATTGAAGGAGGAATTGTTCTAAATTCAAATATGAGAGAGTGATTGGTATCGTGTTGGTGAGAGTGAGCTCTGAGGTCCTTAGCGTCAAGATTGATGATTTTGGTTGGGCATCCGTAATACAAATCTTATTGATGTGTACTACTTTTTGACCCAGTGCTTGAACTAGTAATCAATGGTTAATTTCAAGTTTGCTTTTTTGTTTTCTTTAGCTCTTTTAACGCTGTCAATGAGTAGTCAAGTTTATTTTCCCATGTGGACAATTCCTCAAGGGAGTTCAGAATCAAATATGGGGTTGAACGGCCATAGGGGATTATGAGTTTCTTTGTTGAATTTTGGAAATCTCACTCCTTTAAAGAAAAAATCATCAACCTAATTAGCTTCGTGGAGATGAAAACAAGAGATTATTGTGTTCTCCATAGATTGTTGAAATTCCACCAAAGCAATTATGATTACACCTTTCATTTGGCATTTGATAAATTTTGGTGCAAGTAGCTTTATCGCCTAAACTCCTCCTTTTTTTTTTTTTTTATAATTAGTAAAGATAATTTGAATTACAATTAACAATTTACTAAATTACAAAATGAAAATACTCGTTGAATTGATGTAAAAGAAATTGTAAGAATAATAGTGTTGTGTTTACATTAAATAAAGAAATTCATTCCAACCCTTAATTTCCTACCAATACACACAGATATTAACTATTTTAAAAATAAGATTCATGTAAATTAGTAACACAATTCAAGATAATCATAGATTATGGTGATAGTCTACTTGTAATTGCTTTTTTCATTCATTGGTAGGTAGTGGTTTCATTTTTTTCATTTAATTTAACTATTTTTCCCTACTTTAAAATTACATTTTCTAAAAAGATAATAATGGTAATAAACTTTATTTAAATAAATATAAGTAGAGGTCCGCTTGGGGTAGCTCAAGTGACAATGGCCGTGGAATGAAGTCTCACCCAACCTGAGATCTTGGGTTTGAATCTAATGCTACCCTCCCCCCATAGCGGGGTGAATAATGGACATGTAAACCCGAAAATTGGAGAGTCCTACCAAGCTTACAATATATATATATATATATATATATATAATATATATATAGAGAGAGAGAGAGAGAGAGAGAGAGAGAGAGAGAGAGAGAGAGAGAGAATTAACTTACAATTCTTACACATCATAAGCATTTAGATTGCTTTCATAGTAGAGGCTTTACAATACACCAACCAATATGTAATAGCGTGGAGTTAAGAACTAGTGTATGTACCCATATATTATTAGTGGTTTGTTTATAAAATTTAAACATATATCATATATTTTATTTACATTAGAGAAATTTTGAGGTCTAAAATGGGTCTTCTAAGGAAAACAATATAATAATAATTAAAATAATAAAATAATATTTATGAATTTTTAAAGAAAAAGGAAATAAACTACTTTTTTAATTGCATTTTTGGTTTATCTCCTTATAAGTTTACTCAAAGGTCAAGTGTAGATAGGAGTTGGATGCATAATTTAATTCCACATCCAACGAGGACCCACTCTGCATACTTATGAGTAGACCTACATCGAAAAAAATTGAAAATACATGAAAATAGTGTGTTCAAGGTAGGTACTCTTGGATGTGGAATTGAATTCTGCATCCAACACATGTTTACACTTGACATTTGAGTAAACATATAAGGAGATAAGATGAAAATACAATAAAAAAGTACTTTTCTTCTTTTCCCTGCAAAATGTTTTCCCACAAGGATGACATCATTATCTTGAATCCTATTGGTTCTTTTAAGGCTATTTTTGTTAGTACATTTTTTTTTGGGTTTGCAACCCATTTTTTACCTCAAAATTCCCCTAATTGAGTGCATTTTTAGTGGTGCTCTAGGTATACCATGCACTAGTGTTGCACTTTATTAAGCATACTAATGCACCTATGAGATAATGGAACATCTCTATTTGTTTTTTCACAAAAACCTCGACCTTCACCTCTAATGGAAATTTATGAAATGCAAAATTTGGAAAAATAACCTTTGTAATAGGCCTTCTTCCAATAGTGATTTGTTTGCATGTGTTATGAATAATTTCACATGCATAACAATTATGAGAGAAAGATGATTTATAAACATTACCCACACCATAAATTTTGTAAATTTGAATGCTAGCTTTGGGGTGCAAATCCTTGGGTTGAGGTGATAACATTCTCCCTAACTTTGCTACTAATATTGCCAATGATTTTAGTGTCATGCTTTGTAGACAATTTCTAACTCATATTTTTGTTTGTTTGGTTGGTTAGGGGGATAGGACTACCCATGGGTTTTGAATTAGTGACCTTTCCAACAAAACATGCCTTAACATTACACACAATCATAGTTTATTCAAAGCTGTATAGGCTCTAATTTATAGTTATTATTTATGTGATATTATATGTTATTTTTACTATAATATCATTTCCCTATGTTAAATTTCATTCACAATTATACTCCCTCTAATTTATTATATATTAATGAATCATTTCCCTATGTTAAAATTTCATTCAAACAATTATACTCTCCTCTAATTTATTATATATTAATGATATCTAAATCTTGACCTTTCTAAGCTAACTTTAAAGTATAAATCCCACAAAGTCCTCTTTCACTTCAATACTAACCTGGTCAATGATTTCAATGTCACGTTTTTCTGTTATTTAATCTATTTCATAATACACGATATCTACACCTCTATATTGAAATCTCAATCTAAATTAATACTCATATTCTAATTATATAAATTCACATATGTTATAAATAATTATACATACATATTTGAAACAAAAAAACTTTACCAATCCTAAAGTTATCTTGAATATAAATTCCTATCTAGATGTGATGATAAAATCTTTCTTCGTTTTAACATTAACCTCATCCACAATCTCAATGTTATTACATTATCCACAATCTCATTGTTATTGCTATCATATTATTCTATCATAACACAATTTTATATCGAAATTTTAGTTCCATTAATACCATTCTTCTTTACTCTTTTACTCTTTTGTAAAGACGTTTTCAATAAGAAATAAATAAAGCTATGGAACCATTCCCGAGAAGGAGAGCAGAAATCAAAAGTTCATACAACCATGGAAAGTGGGGGAGTTTAAAAAGTTCGAGGAAGAGGCCCAAAAAGAATTTGACACATTGACTCAAGAGTATCTCTTATCTAGGAGGACGATGCACGCCACTCAAGCCATACACATTAGTAATGCGGCCTTGAGAAAGATGTACATGAAAAGTGGGACCCAGAAAGATAGCATTAAAATATTAGCAACATATATAATTTTCCATATTTAGTTAGAGATAAAAAATTATATGTTGTTAAAGGGTATATAAATGAAGAGGAAGGAATATTAAAGGTATGAGTGGTATCCAGGTGTATCATTTTGGATGAGTAGAGTTTATAAATCAAATATTGTGGGTTAGAATTATAAGGTTACATTGATGGCACTGATTTTGATATTTTCTCAATTGTATTTTTCAATTCCCTTAGCATGTTTTTAAATGGTTAGATTTATCATCTATTTAATTTTATTATATTTTATGATTATGTCATTTTGACATATTTCTGATAATAATATTTAAGTGTAGATATTTATTATATTTTGTTAAAGTTTAGTGATCTATTTTCGTGAATTATTTTCTTTAACAAAATTGTAATATATTACACATTTTCAAGAAAAAAACATATGTATTGTGTTTATAATTGATGTTTAAATGCTCATTTTAGAAATTGGTTTTGGGGTGTAAGTTTCTTTGATATGATAACATTTTTGTGCACTTTTGTATTTTCTTGTTAAATAATCGGAAAACTTATCATAACTCAGTTTTCAAACCAACAATGGGGATAACCATCAATGGTTGCTATCCACGAATGTAGGCTAACTCATCACTGTTATTCAAGGAAAACCATGCCACCTGCAATTACCCGCTAGTGGTCTATAAGGGAGTAGATTTTCACTCCTGCCAGATGCCTTTGGGTCTTGGACCGTTAGCCTTTTTCCTTACGTCTAAGGAAGATAAGCTCTTAAGCAAGCAGAAGTAGTATTAAGGCATACTCCAAGCCCACTCTTTCACTTAATCTGTATGATATATTTGATATTTATCTTATGAGAGAACACAAATAATTTTTGACCAATAAGTAAAGATGTTAAAACCATGGGGCATTTATGAGATTAATAACATTAATTACAATTATATTATTATCCTTGCCACATATATACGTTTTCTAAAATCTAAGTTGATGTTGTTAGGCTCACTACATATATGTATTTGTTAAAATCCATGCTATTGTTATTATCCCCCCTCTTATATATATATATATATATGTGGTTAATAATATTCATGCTTTCCCTATCTCACTATGCTCTCATATTCCTGTATTGAGATTCCATTTGACATCAATATTCCCCATTTTCTAAATTGATATTCTATCCATTAAATACATGAGAGGATAAGTAACATTAAATAGGGTGTACAACACTATATTCTATCTATTAAACATGAGAGAGGATAAATCATATTAATCAATATGGTGTACACCACTATATAAAAGCTATGTAATAGTACATGAAGAACACCAATAAGCATCATACAACACATTGTTATTGTATGTAACAGTATTGGAAGGCTTGCAACTAGACTCCACATGTAATGTTGATGTTATGATACATAACACTCATATGATGATGTCACATATCAATGTACATTGTGCACATACACATACATATGTGGCTAAAATTTAAGTCAATGTTATTATTTTCAATGCCTTTATACCTATCTTCATCACCTATATATATTCAAAGGAAAACCTTGTGAGGAAACAATTAGGCACTTTCTATCTTTCAAGGATGATACGATGTATAAGCCTATTGGTCTTGATTATGGTAGCTGACTAGTAAGGAAACTTATTGGTGTTGATTATGGTAGCTTACTAGTAAGGAAACCTATTGATGCTGATTATGGTAGTTGACCCAATAGGGATGCTGAGTGAGACATGCAATAGAGGCAACTAAGGTAGGGGATTGACCTTGAAACCCCTTCCACGAAACTCAAAATGCTCTTAAACTAACCACCATGGAAGCTAAATTGTAATCTAGGTTGGCTTATTATCGCCAACCTCATCCTCTCTAATAAAAAGTACTTAAAAATGGATTCAAATTAGTGCAAAATAATTTGAACCCATTCTCAAACACTTTTTTATCAACAAAAATGAAGTTGATAATAATAAACTAACTTAAATTACAATTTAATAATCATAAATTATATCATGATTAAAACCAAATCTAACAAAAACACTATTTTAATAACATCTTTAAAGACACATGCCCTAACATCTTTAAAGACACATGCCCTAATAAGAACAACACATCACAACTAACAAGCCCACCCAAAAAAAATTGCCTACTCGAATTTGAACATCACATAGAATATGTATATATATCTTTTACCCTATTTTACATCTTATATCCCTACATTAAAATTTTGTTCCACGTTAAAATTATAATCATATATCCAACCTTATAATAATTATAGGTTTATAGCTTTATATTGTGGTTGTGCACCTTTCTTTGAAACTAATTCAAATATAAAAGAAAATAAATATTATCCAATGATGTGAAGCTATATGAAATAAAGTTAAAAAGTGTATAAATATTTTCGACAAAGTATAAAGTTGCATGGAATTATTAGGTTAAAGTGTATAAATATCGTGGACATACATAACTATCATAGCCAATAATGTCGAGATATTGTACAACTTAACTTTACATGTCATAATGACATTATGAGATTTAATTTGTGAAAAGACCACGAAACTATTCAAATATGATCCGCCGACCTTAGAGTCCAGTTGAACGAATTTTACCTTAGCCATTAAAATAATAAGCAAGCATATTCATGAACCAATGGAAAAGAAACCAGGTTCAACGAATTTTCTAAATATTTAGCAAGCATATATCCACGTACTATTGGAAATTAAGAATTTTATATTTGTTGTCCATAATGAGATTTTTTGAAAGTTTTTCTGGGGGGTTTTTCATTAAAATTTGACAGCAATTTATTGCAATCGCAAGTTTGATAGTTAGTTTTTGTACAATCAAACGGTCCCAGAAATTTTTCAGGATGCTAAATCCAAATATACAGTTAAAAAACCATTTTAACTGCTAAAAATCAAAATTTAACCTCAATTTCTTCCGCCGGATTCCGCACTAGAATCTCCAAAAAATCATATTATAGACTACTCCTATTTTTACATGGTAAAAGTATGACATTGAATAAAATAGCATTGAATTTAAACAATAATAATGATATTTAATGTTTATGTATTAATAAAATAGCACTGGATGTTACTACAAGGTTTGTGCGGGGCACGCCATGAATATTTTATTTAAAAAATGTAAAAATTCCGAATCTAGTGTTTAAATTCAGCTGAACGTACGCAGCCAAAGGATAAACCTGACTTTCCTGCCACGTCTCCAATACCGGTTTGGCGCGCTAATCCTGTTACGCTGTTTGCACACGGTTTCCACGTGGCATGCCCAGATTGGAGGAGAAATGACACAGAGAAAGCGCGTGAACCCGGGGTCGAAACTTCCTGCCCCCTTCCCATATACGAGATTTCTGTCGGATACTGCGTCACTGTTGATCGTTAATGGGCGGTTAATACACTGTAAGCGTGTCGGTAACGGAAGTCCTATGCTTTTTCGCGGCGAGAATAAAAATCAGAAGTGTGGAGGGTTTATAATTATGAGAAGAAGCATGGAGGGTTTGTAGCGATCAGAAGAAGCGAGGAGGGTTTGTAGTGGCCAGAGGAAGCGAGGAGGGTTTGTAGTGTCCAGAGGAAGCGAGAGTGGGTTTTGACGAGAAGCGAGAGTGGGTTTTGACGAGAAGTGGATGGCAAGCTCAGTACAGGCAGCGGCGGTGAATTTCCCCCCGGGGTTCAGATTTCGGCCCTCCGATGAAGAAATCGTGGGGTATTACTTGAAGAACAAAGTTCACGGCAATAAATTCGAGTTCGACGTTATTCGCGAGATCGATCTTTACAAGTGTGAGCCTTGGGATCTACCTGGTAATCATCTCAATAACTTGTGAATGGTTAATTTTTTGATTTTTGTGGGTTTGCATATAGATTATCATGAGTTTTTTGTGGGTTTGCATATAGATTATCATGTCAGAAACCGAGTAAAGGGTTAGGTGGATGCCCGGTCATGCTTTTCATGGCGGAAGACTGGATTTCGTATGCTGATAATTTCTGATTTTTAAAAACCTAGGGATTATAGATCCTTTCTCCCGTGAGCATCTTAATTTTATCATGAAGGACAGTCATGAAGGATGGGTCAGAGGACACTGATTTTGAAGACTCAGTTAATCCCCAAATTTTTTTATTTCAGAAGTCTATATTTTGGTAGCCATCTTTGACCTGTTTCAAATGAGTGTATTTCGTAATGATCAGCCTTCCATGGGTTTTAGTCTTCAGATTAATCTTCAGAATATTCCCAGTAAAGAGTGTTTTTGAGTACTCAATTAATATTTATCATGACTTTGATAGTCTAGAACAACTGATTTTGAATATTCAATTAAATTATTAATCTAGAAAGCCGATATTTGAGATGTCCATGCTTCAGTAGACATTTGTATTGTTGTTACTAAATCATGGGCTTCTGAAATGTTATTTTATCAGCATTCAACATGAATTTTTGAAATAACATTTTCGGATATATACTAAAACATGAATTTGTGATCATTAATTTTTCGGAATTAACTGAATATTTAAAAAAATTAATATTTCAGAAGTCCACGCTTCAGTAGACATCTCTGTACGGGAGCATGAAAGTTTGAAATATCACTTTTTGGGATTAATTGAATACTTAGATCAACCTCCATCTGAAGATTTCTGAAATATCATTTTTCGGGGCTAATTGTGAATATTATTCAAAATCAGCTTCCAATTCCAAGTATTTTCGAAGCACGGGCTTCTACAATATAAATTTTTGGGATTAATTAAATATTCAAAATCTTATTATTCTTTAGGATTAATTGAGTATTTAAAATCAGCCTCCGAACATGTAAGTGAACCATGGATTTATGAAATATCATTTTTTTTTTGGGGATTAGTTGATTTTTTAAAACCAACCTTCCATTAAATTAGAAGAAAAAATACAATTCCTTCAAAATTTTAGAATCTCTATACCTGGAGAAAAAGGTACATGAATCTGACCTGGAGAAAAATACAATTCCTTCAAAATTTTAGAATCTCTATACCTGGAGAAAAAGGTACATGAATCTGACCTGGAGAAAAACTTACATCTATATCAGATGAAATATATCTCTAGATGCCTTTCAGTGTAATGCTCTGTTTTTAATTTCGAGGTGTACGTGTGTCTGTTTGGTGTGATGGTTTTGAATCTTGATATTACCGTTTCTTCAACTCCGTCCTGGTCTACATCTTTTTGAGAAGGAAGCAGGGTGTGCAGTTGCACAGGTACACCCTTCTCAAATATAAAAGAATTCTGAGCAAACACTCAGATTGCAGGCAGAGGATATTGGAGTCTAAATACCTGGTAGATTCATTGGTTCATTCACTGGGTACATACTGAGAGCAACTGCGTCAAGGATCACAATGTTTTATTCACTGATTCGAACTTTGAGAGGAACTGCGTCAAGGATCACCATGTTTTATTCACTGATTCAAACTTCGAAGTTCACTGTTAATGTCACTGTTGACTGGTTCAAACCTTGAACTCTGCTGTTAGCGTTAATGTTACTGTTTACTGGTTCGGACTTTATAAGTTCGCTGTTTATGTTACTTTTCACTGGTTCAGTCCACGATAAATTTGCTTTTCCCAAAGTCTGCTCTGTAGTCACTCTTTCTCTCTATAGCCAGAGACATGTATGATTCT